>JAOXYA010134180.1:0-10226 GCA_028565675.1 Sorex palustris | reverse complement strand
CCCTTTCTTCTTTTCCCTCCCTCCCTCCTTTTCTTCCTCCCTCTCTCCCTCCCTTCCTTCCTTTGTTTCTTTCTTCTTGTGGGCACACACACCTGGTATGCTCAGGAGGGAATATATGGGGTGCCAGGGACCAAACCTGGGTTGGCTGCACATAAGGCAAGCACCCTGCCAGCTGTACTATCTCACCAGCCTGGAGTCAGCTTGAACAGAGATGCCCTGTTGTCCCTGGGTCAGGCACCCCCCCTCCAACACACACACCTCAACCCCCATCCTCAGCTCAAAAGCTCTTTCCTGCCGCCTTAGTTCTCCGTGGGACTGGCTCTGGGCCAGGGCCAAAGCCGATCAGGATCCCTGTCATCCCAAAGGACTTTCTCTTGGGCCCTTCCTTATTCAGCACTAACAATGCGGAGCTCTTAAATACCAACTCAGAGTCAGCGCCCTGATAAGCCCTTTAAGAAACTCAGCTAATCCTCACACGGAGGAGGCAGAGGCTGTTTACTTCCCCTTTCCAGGATTGAGAAAATGAAGTGCAGAGTGATGAGTTGAGTACCCAGGAGAGGTGACAGAGGCTGGACCGCCCCTTCCCCTTATCCCCCACCTGCCTCCAGATCTCCCTGCTGCTGTCTCTCCCTGTCCATCCATCCTCTGCCAGCCTTGTCTGAATGCTTCAGAGCCAAGGCACAGGGTGGGCTGCTGACTCAAAGCACTGGAGAGAAGGTTTGTAAAGAGACCTGGGTCCATCCCAGCCAGTCTGGTCCCCCAAGACCCCAAGCACCACTAGGTGTGGCCATAAAAACGGCAATTTTTTTTGGTGTGGGGGGGGGGCACATCGACTGATGCTCAGGGGTTACTCCTGTGCTCTGGGGACCATATGGGATGCTGGGGAACGAGCCCGGGTTGGTCCCATACAAGGCAAGTGCCCTGCCCACTGTGCTATCTCTCTGGCCCCACACAACAATAAAAAAAATGTTTTTATTCCATAGATGTCATCTACTCCAGACTCTTGGCCATGAGCATTCCTTCTGAGCTGTGACTGGTCCATCCTGCAGCCCCAGCACCTCCTGCTATGACTGCAGGCTCAGCCTCACTTTACTGAGGCCAGATTCCTCTTCCTCAACTTGCCCTCCCGATCTCCCTTCCATCAACCCTACCTGGAAGGACCCTCGTCCTTCTCTCCGAGCACCACGCCCAGGAATAGGCACACCAGTAGCACCGAGAGGGTCTTCATGGCCAGCATCTTCCTGGGCTGCAAGAGAAGAGGACCAAAGGAAGCCCTGGGCTGTGGGAATGGCCAGGATGGGCCTTGGTGGCCACTTGAAGGGACAAGAGAAGAAGCTGCATTTGTCTGGCTTGGTTAACGTGCAGTTGGGGTGACCGGGAGGAGGGTAGTGGAGGGGAGCGAGAGCTGCATGCCTGTGCCTCAGTGGCCCCTTCCTGTCTGCCCCCTCTCCCCAGCCCCAGCCCTGTGGCTCCTATCTTGGGACTGGCCCCCCAGGGCCCTCCCTATTCCCACGGGCCACTGCCAATTCCCAACTCAGCCATCGCTGAAGTCAGCCCTGGATGAGAGCCAGGCAGAGCCAGCCCTGCCTCCCTGAAGTCCTTGGCCCTTTCATCTTGGAGATGAAGAGCAGTTAGACACCCCTAACCCCCTCATCCCCCAAACATAGCCAGCGCAGGTCTCCCGCCTCCTCGGGGTTCCCTTGTGTCTCCTTCCTTTCATGGAGGAAAAGTGAGAGGCCTCAGGGAGGAGCAGCTAGGAGGTGCAAGGTCCACTTTGGGGCCAGAGTCCTGCCCCAGCTGCCCTCTTACCGGTTCCTCCTGGCGTTTCCAGAGCAGGACACGGGGCACTGGGTCTCGTCCTCTGGCTGCCTGGCCTCGGAGCCTGCTGCTGGCTCCCTTATATCCAGGCCTCACAGATCGCTGATTAGCCTAAAAGCATCTTATCACAAGAAATTAAGCCCACAGCTCCTGCCGCATTAAGTCCATTTTACACGTAATAAAGTTGCCCTTTCCGCCTGAATGGCGCTAATCGGTGATTAACATTTGGGTATCTACCTCAGCTGTGTGGGGCCTGCCCCTGGGTCCGGTCGGTAGGAGGCCCCCCCTCCTCTTTCTTTCTTCTGGGCCCAGAACCCAGGCCCAGGGTTCTTCTACCCCGCCCACCGCCCCATCTAGAAGTGCCAAAAGTTAGTTAGGGAGCCTGGTGAGGACTGACTTGGGGTCAAGTGACCCTAGCTTGAGGACTCTAGGACCATGGCCATTTGGACCCTACTTCTGGAGAGTGTGGCCCCCACAGCTTTGGCAGGGTCCTAAGAGCCTGGAGAGGGTCCCTTCCAAAAGGGGGGGGGGGTCACAGCAATCTGAGAGAAGAATGGGACAACGGAGGGGTGGGGTTTTGTAGTGGTAAGAGGGGCTAGGGCATTTCCCTTCAAGCTGACCTTCTGTGTAGGGGTAGGAGAGAGTTGGGGTAGCGACAACTCTATAAGAAACATTTCCATGGGCCGGGGAGATATTCAGCCAGGCGAGCTCATGTTTTACAGGGAGGAGGTCTAAGTTCCAACCCCTGGCACCACATAGAAACCCCTGAGCATTCTGGGAGCAAACCCTGAGCATTGCTGGGTATGACCCCCCCGCAAAGAAACAGAAAGGATTGGCGTACCCCACTCATCTCGCTGTTGGGGAGGGGAGGCAGGTGGCCCTGTGGGCAGTGGACCCTCCTCTCCCTCCAGGTCTTGCTGAATCTCTCTAGCAGACTGGGGGCACTCTGCAGGGAGGGGCTTTGTCCCCCCATCGCTTCAGGACTACTAACCATCTGGTGTGAGCTGAGGGCCTCCTGTCATGACTAGGTTCCAGGTGGTGCCTGTCCAGGTCCTCCTCTCACACTGAGGTGTTTGTCCCTTGGCCTCTCACGCAACCCTCCACATGCAGCTCTGCCCTCGGCCCCTCTTTCCTGGGGAGCAGGGGAGGACACAGGCCATAATTTTTCTTTTGCATTTTTGGTGTGGTGGGGATCAAACCTGGTGTCTCCTATATGGAGTGCCGGAGATTGAACCCTGTTTGACCCTTTGCAAGGCAAGTGCCCTACCCATTATGCTATGGCTGGCTTCGGCCCTTTTGTTTTGTTCTGGAGGGTGCATGCCCAGAGGAGCTGATGGTTTGCTCCTGGCTCTAGGCTCAGAAATCACTCCTGGCAGTGTTAGAAAAACTGCATGTAGAGATCAGTGGTTGACTTATTTGTTTTTTGTTTGTTTGTTTGTTTGTTTTTGTTTTTGGCTTTTGGGGTCAAACCTAGCAATGCTCCTGGCTCTGCACTCAGGAATTACTCCTGGAAGTGCTCAGGGGACCCTATGGGAAGCCAGAGATTGAACATGGGTTGGCTGCATGCAAGGCAAACGCCCTCCGCACTGTACTATTGCTCAGGTTCAGTGGTTGACTTTTGTGGTGGGCTAATGTGGATGCTGGTGGCTGATGTTATTGCCTTGACTGGCGTTGCACACATGCCTGACCCCGGGGCGCACATTTTGATTGTCGTGCCCCCCGGAGGTCACGCATCAGGCTGAGATATCCACACACTCTACCGCACGGTGCTCCATGGGGCAGTCACACGGCTTGCACTCTTAGCTAAGGCACACAGGGAATGGTTGAGGTGCTCCCGGGGGTAGCAGCCTGGAGTTCTTTGTACCAGAAACCTCTAGGCTCCTGCTCTACCTATCAGCTCCCGCATCCATCAAAGGTCCTTCATGTCCTTTCCAGGTGAATTCCTGGTCCGGAGCAGCTCCAGCATGAAATTAAGTGTTTGTGTGGGATGAGCAGTAACTAGCCAAGGAGGGCGACTCACCTCTGCTTCCAGGAAACCTCGCCCACCCACTAGCCATTTCTGGGCCATCTAGAGAACTGCCTGTGGGGCAAACCCTCCAAACTCCGTCTCCCAGCTCTCAGCTGGAGATAGGAGATAGGACCTCGTTTCCTGGGGCCCTCTGAAGGATGAGGGGGCTCTGGAGCACGTGTGGATTTGTGATGGGTTCACAAGGAACTGTCGCCAAGCTGAACTCTTCTGTCTGCAGGCAGCGGGCATCCAAGCAGGCAGGGCACTGTTCCCTGTGCCCCACAAGTCGGATGCCAACCAACTTGGGTTTTGTGGGGGCTAGCCACCCGGACCCCTGGCCCATGCTTTTCACATTCTTGTTTGCTTAGTTTGGGGTGAAACCAGGTGGTGCTTGGGGGCTACTCCTGGTTCTGGGCTCAGGGTACACAGATGATCCTGGGGCTGGGCTGGCTCTTTGGTTTCTAGTGGTGTGAATCTTCCCCTCCTGCCCCCACATGGTCATCAGGCCCCCCCACACACACACACTCAACACCCAGTACTGCGACCGCCTATAGGTGCCTCCAGTCTCTCTGTTCTGCATTCTGCTTTTTACTTCTTTTTTTTTTTTCCAGTTTGGGACCATAGCTGGTGGTGCTTGGAGTCTCTGCCTGGCTCTGTGCTCAGACACTGGATCTGGGTCTCCTGCATTCAGTAGGAGTGCTCTGCCCAGCTCCTGGATGGCTATTTCCACTCTTCCCCCACCAGACTCCCCAGCTCTCTCTCTAGCCCTGGATGCTACTTCTGAATTCATTTTTTTTCTCTTTTTGGGTCACACCTGGTAATGCACAGGGGGTTACTCCTGGCTTTGCACTCAGGAATTACTCCTGGCGGAGCTCAGGGGACCATATGGGATGCTGGGAATCGAACCCGGGTTGGCCGCATGCAAGGCAAACGCCCTACCCACTGTGCTATTGCTCCAGCCCCTGAATTCATTTGGTTTTGAAACTCACCAGCTGACTCAGAGCACTGACCTCCCTCTCTCTGTCTTATTCCAGGAGCTGGCTTATTCTTCGGACAGAGGCAAGAGGTGACAAGAACTCTGGCAAGTTTGCTGAGTCATCTGGTCCCTCTGATTCTTAGGACTGCATCCAGCTTTCTTCCCTGTCACCTCCCAAACAGTCACGGCGAGGGAGCTCAAAGGACTGAGCATAGCTTTGTAAGCAGGAGTCCTGGGTTCACTCTCAAGCACTGTATTGTCCCTTAGGCACTGCCAGGAGAACCCCCAAACACAGAGCCAGGAGTAGCTCCCATCACTGCCAGTATGCGCCTCACCAATAACAAAAACAAGCTGTCATGGTCCCAAATATTTTGGCCCACACCAGCCCTTGCTACGACTCAGTCAAGACAGATACTTTGCAGCTGAGGATATGGTTCAGCAGCAGAGCACTTACCTTGCACATAGGAGGAGGCCCTGGGTTTGATCCCCAACACCAAGGGGGAGCATAGAAGAGTGCTACTGAGGCCAGAGAGTTAGTATATGGTGCTGTTTGCCTTTCATGTGACCGACATGCTTTGCATGCAGCTGTCCCTGGTTTGATCCCTGGCACTGCATGGTCCCTAAGCACCACTGGAAGCAACCCCTAAACTCTGATGAGTATGATCCAACCTCTTTTCCCCTGCTTCCCCCCCCCCAAGACACTTTTAAGAAGAGTCTTCATTTTTTTAACCACATTTAGCAGTGCTCAGGGATTACTCCTGGCTCAGCACTTAGGGATAAGCAGGTCTTGGGGGACCATATGTAGTGTCAGGCATCAAACCTGGGTCAGCTGCCTTACCTACTGTATGATCTCTCTTGTGCCTATAGCCCTCACTCCCCGCACTATTTTTGGACACAACCTGGCAGCTCAGGGCTTACTCCTGGCTCTGTGTGCTCAGGGGGCTCAGGGGACCACATGGGGTGCCAGGGAACGAACCTGTGTTGGCCACATGAAAGGCAAGCATCCTATCTGCTGTATCTCTCTCTGCATTCAGATGCCAGGGATCTGTTTGGAAGAGTCGGCTCAGTTCTAACCTTCATCATTCTTTTTGTTTGATGATACTATTTAGGGGCCATAGGATTTGGGGGACCATACCTACCAGTATTCAGTGTCTACTGCTGGCTCTGTGTCCAAGGCTTGCTGAGAGCGGAAACCATGTAGTACCCAGGAAGGAGTCTAGGATTCTGTATGCAAAACCTGCATTCAGCCCATTGAACCATTTCCAAGTCTCTCATCCCCAGGTGTGTGGGACCCAGGGTGTAGATCTCCAAGCCTGCTCGGATTGAGACTGGGGCCTCCTCCACCCAGATCCCCAACCTTCCAGTATGTAGGTGTTACACCCACCAACTGCCCCAGCACTATGTAATCCCATCAACGGCCAAGACCCAGAGACTATAAAACCCTGCTCCCAGAAGCGTGTGGCACAAATGCGGCCCTTCGACATCTTATTATCTAGGTCTTACTTTGGAGAACCTGGCAGGCTACCAAAAGTGTCCTGCCCACACGGCAGAGTCTGGCAAACTCCCCGTGGCGTATTCAATATGCCAAAAACCAGAAACAATGATGGGTCTCATTCTCCTGACCCTAAAAGAGCCTCTAATGTAGCACTTTTAAAATCTCAGGGCTAGGACGAAGGAGACGTTACTGGGGCCTGCTTGAGGCACTCGATGACCAACAGGATGACAGTGATACAGTGATACAACTGCTTTTGTCCAAAGAGCTTAGCCATTAGTAGTTCTAGCTGAATTTTTGGAAGAAGCACAGTTAAGATGGGGCGGGGGTGGTGGTGGTGGCAAGGTTCTGACTTCCCTGGAGGGAAGTCATTGGTGATGCATCTAGAATCTTCTGGAGAACCTCCTTCCTGAGCTCTTTTGGAGGAGGCAAACCTCTCTAGGAACAAGGGGAGAGAGGAGAATGGAAGCCTGCATTGGGACTTAAAGAATGGAATTGGGGCCGGAGAGATAGTACAGTAGTTATGGCATTTATTTGCTGTGCACAATGGCTGACCCAGATTTGTCCCCTGAGCCTGCCAGGAGTGATCCCTGGGTGTAGAGCCAGGAGTAATCCTTGAGCATGACCAGCTATGGCCCCAAACCCAAAAATAAATAAATGAGTAAAAACAGTAAAGGATGAAACTGTTTCCAGAACTCCCAAGGCACCCCTGCTCCCGCCCTGCTGGGCACGCTGCAGAGTGTGGCTAGCTTTCTGGGGAAACCTGCTCTACATTTGTCAGATTAGGGAAGAGAGGATTCCAACCCAGCCTCACTGCCCCACCATGCCTAAGGTTATGTTTGACTTTGTGCATAGCATTCCCACTGGAGCCTTACCTTGCCCATGTCTAAATTGAGGCTAAGATGACAAAGTTGCTCATAGGTTCTCACAGAATTTAGTGCCTTTTTGCTCAGTCGTGCTGGGGGTGGAAGCATACGGTCCATGGATTGAACCCAGGGCTTGGTATATAACAACTATGTACTTTCAAACACTTTGAGGGCTGGAGAGCTAGTACAGCAGGTAGGGTATTTGCCTTGAATGCAATCAACCTGGGTTCCATCCCTGACACCCCAAATGGTACCCCCAAGCTCATAAGAAGTGATTCCTGAGTGCCGTGCCAGGAATAATCACTGAGCATTGCTGGGTTAGGTCATAAAAACAAAATCAAACACTTTGAGTAGTGTTTCTCAACCTTTTTCCACTAGTTTCCATCCAAGGTCCTCTCGCTCTATTGGTTAAGTCCCCTCATCTCATGCTGTGATTTATGTGATTTTTCCTTTGTGGCTCTAGGGAGTGCACAGAGACATGGGTTTAAAGCAACCTGCTCTTCCTGAGTTTTGGTTAACCTTCTGTACAGTGGAAACTGGAATAGTTTCTACCTCAAAGAATTGATCTGGGAAATATAGAAAATGAGAAAATACACCCATCATGTTACCCTGAATTTTCACACATTAGTACTTTTTGTTGGTGGGGGTAGTGCTGTTTGGTTTGGGGGGCCACACCTGAGGATGCTCAGGGTTTACTTTAGTGTTCAGGGATCACTTCCAGCCGTGCTACTGGGGGTACCATATGTGGTGCTGGGAATGAAACCCGGGTCAGTAGTATGTAAGAGTCCTACCTGCTTTAATATCACTCAAGTTCATCATCATTATTTTGTTAATTTATTTTTTGCTCTTTTGGGTCACACCCGGTGATGCTTAAGGGTTACTCCTGGCTCTGCACTCAGAAATTACTCCTGGTGGTACTTGGGGGACCATATAAAGTGCCAGGAATTGAATCCAGATTGGCAAAATACAAGACAAATGCCCTACCCACTGTACTATCGCTCCGCCTTCCCCCACATTATCTAAGTGTATCTGACACACATTAAATTAAACATTCTTATAGTTTAAGGGCTGGAGCAATAGCACAGCGGGTAGGACGTTTGCCTGGCAAGCAGCTGACCGGCATTCAATTCCCAGCATCCCGAATGGTCTCCTGAGCACAGCCAGGAGTAATTCCTGAGTGCATGAGCCAGGAGTAATTCCTGAGTGCATGAGCCAGGAGTAACCCCTATGCAACACCGGGTGTGACCCAAAAAGCAAAAATAGACAAACAAAAAAAAAACCATTTTTATGTTTAGGTAACAAGGTTACAGTCATGTTAATGTTCTTCGTTATAATGTATAAAGTATGTGTTATTGCATCACCATCAAAATGCCCAAGATTGGGGCTGGAGTGATACTAGCACAGCGGGTAGGGTGTTTGCCTAGCACGCAGCCGGCCCAGGTTCGATTCCCAGCATCCCATATGGTCCCCTGAGCACCACTAGGAATAATTCCTGAGTACAGAGCCAGGAGTGACCCCTGTGCATTGCTGGGTGTGACCCCAAAAGCAAAAAAAAAAACAAAAACAAAAACAAAAAAACTCCCATGATCCTCACTGCTGTCTTTTTTAAAGTACTTAATTATTATAGTTTAGGTCACATGTTTACAATAGTGTTGACATGTTTTTTATTTTTTTCAATTTGTTTTGTTTTGGGGTCATACCTAGCAGAACTCAGGGTTTACTCCTGGCTCTGCCCTTAGGGATCATTCTTGGCAGGGCTCAGGGGAGAGCCAGGGATTGAAACCAGACTGATTGTGTGCAAGGCAAGTGCCCTATCTGCTGTACTCTCTCAGGGATCTTTTTTGTTTTTTCTTTTTGGGTCACACAGGATTCACAGGAGTTACTCCTGGCTCTGCAGTCAAGAATTACCCCTGGCGGTGCTCAGGGGACCATATGGGATGCTGGGAATCAAACCCGAGTCGGCCACGTACAAGGCAAATGCCCTACCTGCTGTGCTTTCACTCTAGCCATTCTCTCAGGGGTCTTGATGTCTATATTTACTTCACTTCACCACCACTGATGGTTCATTAATATGAGCTATTCATGTTTATTATTGGGGTAAAGATTTTGGGTCACACCCAGGGTGCTCAGGGGCTATTTGTGGCTCTGTACCCAGGATAAACCCATCTTGATGCTCAGGGGAGAATATGTAGTACTGGAGACTTAATGGGGGGGGTCATTCACAAATAAAGTCAGCCTCAAATCTCCTGTATTATCTTCCCAGCCCTATCCATGTACTTGACAGATATTTAGGTTCTTGTTTTCAACTTTGGGATATTACATAAAAGCTGTAATGAACATTTTGAGGTTTTTCTTTGTCTACTTTTTTCTTTTTTGATTTGATTTTCTCCTGGGGCCACACCCAGTCCCAAATAAGGGACTATTTGGCATGGGGACTGAACCTGGGACTCTTTTTTACTAGATAAATGCTTTTTCTTTTTGGACCACACCAGTGGTGCTCAGAACTTTCTCTTGACTCAATGCCCAGGGGTAAATGACTCCTGGAAAAACTTGGGTGGGGGCCAAGTGCAGAGCCAGAATGGAACCAGGGTCAACTGCCTGCAAGTCAAGTACCTTAACCCACATGTGATCTTTCCAGTCCCTAAACACTTGCTTTTAGTTTTCTTGGGAAAGTACTTAAGATCAGGGTATATTTATTTATTTATATTTATATTGTTATTACTTTATTTGGGGGCCACACCCAGCAATGCTCAGGATTTACTCCTGGCTCTGTATTTAGGGATCATTCCTGGCAGGGCACAAGGGACCATATGGAATGCTGAGAATCGAACCTGGATAGGCCATGGGCAAGGCAAACACCCTACCTGCTGTATTATCACTCTGGCCCCAAGGATCAGGGTATATTTAACTTTTTAAGGAGTTGCCAGGGCTGGAGTGATAGCACAGCAAGTAGGGCATTTGCCTTGCACGCAGCCAACATGGCCAACCAGAGTTCGATTCCTCCACCCCTCTCGGAGAGCCCGGCAAGCTACTGAGAGTATCTCGCCCGCATGGCAGAGCCTGGCA
>JAOXYA010134174.1:0-10227 GCA_028565675.1 Sorex palustris | reverse complement strand
AGGAATCGAACTCGGGTCGGCCATGTTGGCTGCGTGCAAGGCAAACGCCCTACCGCTGTGCTATCGCAGCCGGCACGCTCAGTATATGACTGCTGAAAAAGACAAATGAACTGATTAAAGATAACAGAAAGCAGTCCATTAGAGATAACAGAATGCAGTCCCTCATTGGTAGAATGTATATATACATATATCTCCTAGCTCATAGGACTATTGTGATGATTAACTGAACTAAATTATACAGAATCACCATAATACTAGGAAGTAAGTTGCAAAATATGACTGAAAATAAAAACAAGTCCTTAGGAGGTCATTAAATTAGGTGAGACTTGGAGAATGCAGACATGCTTTTCTGTCTTGGGTGACGGGGTGGTGGGAATAACAGAGGTACTGAATATTACATGACACAGAAAAGAATAAAGAGAGAATTTTCCTATCAGGTTTGACTGATAAGAGATCAAAGGTAGATATAATGGGGACAAGGAGTTGTCCTTGACAAGTATCTAATTTTAGGGCTACTCTTGATAATAAAGAGTATGATACTAGCTATAATCACTTAACCCTCATCTCTTTTGTTTCACTTTATATGAGGAACATAAAAATCTGAATCTGGCAAAAATGTCTGCTAATAACTATAATAAATGATTTTTAATAATCTTTTAGTCATCGTGGAAAGACTCCTTATTCTTTGGTTTTGCAGACTCATCCAAATATTCAAAAGTTTTAGAAGACAGAAATATATATAAAGCAAAAATGAAATACATAACAACTACATAAACACTTGAGGAATGAATGGACATAACTCCTTAATTTCTGAGTAATGTCACAAAATGGTACTAAATCTCCAACTCATTAATACACACTAGCATTTAGTATAGTATATTATTAAAACAAGAGTAATAATAATTATAATATGATGAGGAAGAGAAAGAGAAAGTAGGGTAAAAGACAGGGGGAGAAATGAGAAGATGCATAACCAGCAAATATTTTTATGATGCTGCATTCTACACTCCTTTCTCAGTCATATTTCATCCATTTCTCAGTACATTACATATATATACACCAGCTCATTTAGTTCTAAGAAATAGTATATCAAACTGGGTAGGTACATGATCTAGGAGCCATGCTGTATGTCATATTGTGTTCCCTCTCTGCTACTTTTCAGTACTGTAGCTTCAGCAAATTATATAATGTCTTGCTGTTTTGTTTTCTTCATCATCTCATAAGTTTTGTTGAGAATTAGAAATTTTAAATTAATCATCAGCATGAAATATGACACAGAATAGACATGAAGTAAAATACACCCGAGACAAATGTCCTGTCAACAAAATATCGAAGAAAAACAAAGGATCTAGAATTCATTCTCTGGGTTCCACAAGATTGTTCAGACTGCCCACAAGATGCTTCACATGTCATTCATTCCTTTTTAGAATCATTTACCACCAAACCCTGTGCTCAGTATGTGATTCTGAGAGTCTAATTTCTGTTGAATGTTTGTGTGTGTTTTGTCTAAGCTATGATAAAAGATACTATATATAAAAGTTATCACATATCTTCCTACTATGAATGAAGAGCAAAGGAAAGTGACAGAAAACCCTTTCATCTTTTGTTTCAACCTTTCCCCAACTATTCTGACATCATTACATGAAATTTGAAAATATATTTAATCTAAAGTCAAATTTGTCACCTTTAATCCTCATTTTCTTTTGCAAAAGATAAATTAATTTAGAGATTATGCAAAAAGGGCTAGGATCACATTTTCAAAAAGCAGTCAATGCCCACACAGGACGCCCATTATGAAGCAGTTCCCACCCTAATTACTAGGAGCCAGGCTTACCCCACTGTAGGAAACACTAAACTGGCTAGACCAAGGAAAGACTCATTTCAGTACATCACTCAAATGTGAGTAACTAATTTTAAAGTCTTGTCTTTTGTTAAACTTTCTGCTAGAAAAGATCAACTGAATAGTTAAAAGATAGGCAGAAAAACAAACCGTGATCTTTCTCAGTGGAGAATCAGCTTGCACTTGGAGTTACCTTTCTTAAAGCATTATTTTCTCACTAAAGTAAGATATGTGCTTCCTGGAGCATTGTAGTAGCAGGAATTTCGGGAGATCCAAACATCGTGAAACAGTTGTTTCACATGAAACATAGCTCAATTTCCTTGAAGGCACACAGCAACAGAAGTCAGTTTACCAGGTGGTGTTTCTCTATGTCTCCCTCCCTCTCCTATGAATTTACAGGAAAACTGAGTTCTTAGGATTGTGAAAACACCGGTTCCAGGTGGAAGGAACCTAACTAGTGACAACTGAAATGCAACTTGACATGGGTCTTTGAGTTCCAAACACAGGTTCCTTGTTTCATTTTTCAATCAAAAATGGTAGAGAAAAACAAGAACAACAAAATTTCCCACCTCATGCACACACACACTTCTACTTGCAAAACCAATAGAGGCAAACATTAATCAAAGCAAATGATTAAAGCCCCGGTCTGAGTGCTAAATTGGCATCAAAAGGTAAGATATCCAAGTAACAGTCTCCTGAAACACTCCTGCAAAATTGGAAGACATAAGGATATAATTAGAGGATGAGAAACCAAATATATGCAAGAAACATTAGTGAACACAAAAATCTTTATTACATTTCTAGATGTGCATGTTTATTACAAAAAATAAAAACCCTTGTCCACCATGCTGCTAAAAATCAGGATGACCTTGTGCCTTGTGGTATTGACCTTGCATTTAACAACTCCATTCTTTTTAAGTCTGGGAAACAAATGGTCACCTACTTTACCAAAATCAGGGAGGATGTGTTTTTTTTTTTATTTGTTTGCTTTTTTTGTTTTCCTCTCCTGGGCAACTGGCTGCAGTCACAGACCATGCACCTCTGAACACAGCTGGTAGGCAAAGATATATTTACCCATCCTTCTCTAATGACTCTGGCCTAACTTTCATAAAGTGCTGAGAGCAAGGGCAAGCAAAGGTGAAGTAAATAATGTTCCATTTATGCTTTCAGGAATGAGTTTGTCAGACAAGTTCCGCTTCCTCTGTCAAAGCTACAGCTCACTTTTGTTCCAGATAGTTCTATCAGCCCTGAAGGAGAGACTTAGCCTTTAGTTGGTCCGATAAACAGAGTAATTCAGGAAACAGTCTAGGTATTATCTGGTCTCTGTTTTTCTGAATTTCCTGCTGATTTGTACCTTGGAGGATTACTTTACTCCTTGCTGTCTTGTTCTGAGGTTACATAATGGTAAGCAAGAGGGGAAATTTTTTTTGTAGACATGGCAGTCTGTTAGGATCCTAAGTGGGGAATGCACATCTACATTGAGATTCAAACTATTTCATAATTACGTGAAGACCCTTTATCCAAATCAACAAAATTATGAAATTTGGTAAACAGAAGGCCAATTTTCCATAGTCCCCATGGCCACTTCAAAAATGTTCTTTAAAATTCAAAAGATACAGTAAAACATGATAAATATAGGAAGAACAGTTTAGTGATATGTGGTTTGAGGATTTCTCATTTATAAAAAAATAAAGATTAGAAAATATAAAGAAAATATAAGCTAAGTCTTTATATTAATAATATATTATGTTTTATTTACCATTGTACAAGTACAGGTTAGTATCCTTTAGGATCTTTCCAAATTATAATTGGGCCTTCTGCTAAGTTAGAGATTCCTAGTTCATGATCTCTAGATTCCTAAAAGTCAAAAACTTTGATGGGTCACTAAAATCTGTATTTTGTTCTCAAACATTATCACAGTATATATACAAACTTTAAGGGTGATTATTTCTAGCAGTTAGCAATTTTCCCAAGTGGCATATATTTATAAATCAGGAAGCGTTAAGAAAAATATACCCCCTGCATTCATTTTGTCTATAAATCTATCCATCAAGGTCTCTCTTCCATAATGCCCCATCTCCTGTGTTCTTCTTTTGTGAAAATATTCAAATTAACTTGATTTCCAAGGATCCATCATTACTAAGCTCTGATGTATCTTGTACCTGCTTCAAGCCCATTAAACACCTGATTAATTTCTTTGACTAGTAATCATGGCTGCTCAAATTCACAAATTTCTTTCTCCCTAATCTCTAATTCTGATAGGGTTTGTATTGGGAGACTTCAGAAAGACCAGCCTGTCATTAAATGAAAGGCTATAAAGATTTTACTACCACTATGTGCAACAAGAGCTTTGATTATATTATTATTGCCTCTGTAGGAAGAATATAAACCAAAAATCCATTTACATGCCCTTAGTGAGACCCTCCCATATCACATGACAACCAGTGAAATATGCCCTGCATTTTATCTCTGGGGGAAGTGACTCAGATATTGATGTGCCATAGGAAGAAATAAATGGAGATATCTTGCCATAGCATAAAAAAGTTTATTTTTAAAATTTTTTCTGTACCAAAATAATTGCTTTGCCATTCCACACAGATGACAAGTAAGGAGTAGTAGAGGAAAAAATAATTGAAAATAAAGAAGATGTCTGACAATTGGTAAACAGATAACCATAGATGGCGATAAAGAACTTAAAGCCAGATGCCAGAGAAGTAGACTCTTAGTGTCAGTACTGTCCTCACATAAGACCTGAGATCAGGTTACAAAAGAAATGAGAAAATAGGGTCTGATTAAAGATATATTTAAGTTTTTCTTTCTAAGCAGGCAAAAACTCCTTTGAACCTGAGAGGAAAACCAAATATCAAACACGTGGGACCCTAAAAATAAAGCTTTGGTGACACTGAAGTAGGTGATGAATGCCTACGGGTTCCTGGAACCCTGAAGCCCCTGAACAGAGAAATCTCAAAAGACCCACCATAGGTGATTTGTCCAGGGATGATATTCTGAGTTATGGTGTATCTTTTATCCCAGGTCTAAGAATCCTAGAGGACTCTGTAGGCCTAAACAGCTGTTACACAGTAACACTGATACTTATAGAGCCACCAAATATTGCAAGGATTGCAAAGCCTTCTGAGTTGACAAACAAGTGTTTTTACTGGACTTAACAAATTTTATCATGTGTTTTTTATGGTATACATTTAAAAATTAACCAAAGTATTAGATTACCCAGAACACTTCACAAACACATATACAGACAGAGGAGGAAAGATAGTTTATCAGGAACCAGAATCCCAGCACAGGATATCTTAAAAAGAACAGATTTATGTCTTAACAGCCTGTGATAGCTCCCAGTCAGCTAAGGATTATAAAGTAATGGTGATTCCAATAGTCAAGACTCATTCGGTAAGGCAATAAGACTCAGATCAAGTAGAACCCAGTCAATAATGGTCTCTGTAATGAGACTCATGCCAAACACAGTGAGACAAGGTTTGAGACTTGGACATCTTCACCTTTTACTTGATGAACTGTTAGTTCCTCAAACTGGCAGTAGTAGGAGAAAAAGTCATGACAATCCCAGAATTGTTTACCTCTTTGGAATTGTTTCCAAAGATAGGAGAACAAACCCCAATTGGTTCTGTGTAAGTCCAGTGGAGGAAACACATTTTTCCCTTCAGTCTGACACCGGATAAGGGAGTAGAGCAAAAGCGTGGTGGGAATAAGTCTAGGGAGGGCCAGACCAGGCCCATGAGAAAACTAACCAAAGTCTACTTGGCTTCTTCTTGATCTTAGTCTTACTGCCTTACCAAACGATCCTTTGTTATTGGAAGTGTTCAGGGTTTCAGCCTGGCTCTGTGCTCAGAGATTACTCTTGGCAGTTCTTATGAGATGGTATGGGGTACTGTGGATCAAACCTGGGTTAACCACATGCAAGAAAAACTCCTTGCTCATTATAATATTACTTTGGTCCTCTTTGAATAATTTTTAACACAAATTTCACTGTTTCATGGTAATTAGGGCATTTTGTAGCTTACTGAAATTAGTTTCAGTAGATACAGATAAATATACATTAAATCCATTGCTCACAACCAATCTTTAGGGTTGTGGCTTCATTGAAGGAACCCCTTAAAAATATAGAGTAAAGCAAATCCCACCATCAGTCTTAAAGAGCATGATAGAATCCACAACAAATTATTTTATGCTTTCACTCACTCTATATGTTCCTGAACTTTGTCCCCATAATGGCAGAATATTAATATTCTTTCCTGAATGCTTACTAACAGGTAGACATTAAAATGATCCCATTTAGAAATATCCCAGTGAATCCTGTCAACCTGTGAAGTACATGTTTCCTTACTTACAGTTGATGAAAAAGAGAAGCTACAATTTTTATACCTCCATTGAGGTAAGCTAATAATCCGCATGTGTAGCATTTGAGCTTTCATCATCTGGCTCTCAAATTAGTGGTATTCCTATCACAAGTCTATTAAGAGAGACAAACAATCCAGTGTGTGTGTGTATGTGTGTGTGTGTGTGTGTATGAATCTATCTATCTATGTATCTATTTATCTATCTACCTACCCATCTATCTAACTATCTATTAGAGATATCATCATATGAGCCATCTGTTTGAGGGGAGAGGGATTCAGAAAGGACACAATACTGTGTTTACATTAACCAAATCCCTTCTTCACCTAAATGCTTTTCATCAGTTACCAGCCATAGCATCTATAATCCCACAGAAATGGCACACCTCATATGTTCCACACAGAGTGGGAACTTGCCTGACATTCTGTACCACAGGGATTTCATGGTTGGAAACCCTTTATCAAATATTCTTTCACAAGAAAAGGAAGAGGCAAATCATTTTGGTAACAAAATGGCATGGAGTCTTTAAAAAGGCAGAGATAGCATATTGTATCTTATTGCAGAAAATCTAAAAAAAATGCCATAAACAAATTCCATATGTAACAAATTACACTGAACTGTGATTAATATCTGATTCACATTAAGCTATAAATTCTTGAATCATATGAATCTGGTGCTAAAACGGAGCTCACGTCAGGAAATATACAAAAAAGAGTCATAACAGGGGGTAAAAGAGAGAGAAAAACACCATATTTCCCTGCCACAAAATCCCAAGAGTTTTAAAGCAAATTTCTGGTGGAACCTGAAGTGTGCTCAGAATATATTCCCACAATTGTCAGTGTTCTTTTCAAAATAACCAAACATGTCTTAGTTTATTTAAGAATCTAAATGAAATGAATGATATGAGTGATACAAGTAATGAATAGTCAGTGCAATGGAAACATTAATTATCTTTTTCTTTCAAACAGATTTATTTTCTTATGTCTACATGATGGAACAGTAAAAGAGGAAAAGCAATTCACATTTCAATCATATAAAAAAAATTAGTCCTACAAAAAAAAATACCCTGCAATGTGGAAAGTAGTTAAGAACAGCAATCAGATAAACTTGGTTTCTGAAAATATTCATCTTAAATATGTATTATAAAATTCTACTGTGAATAGAAATCTTTTTCGTGTATATTTGCATATAATGCTCATGTGCATACAGGAACTCAAACTCAGATCTTCATATATGCAAGGAAAATAATTCATGTTTTACTGCTGAGCTACATTTCAGGTCCATAATAGAAATCTAAATTTTGGGTCCTAAAATTAAAAAAATTCCCCTTTTTATTTTTTCTTTCAATTATTTTTATTTTGGTTTTAAAATTTGTATTATCAGATGTGTGTATGTGTATACAAGTGTGTGACAAGAAACTGATTCCTTCAAATGCTATGCTATGCTCCATCTGAAGAGGAAAGCCTACATCTAGGCAAGACAAAATATAACTAGTCATACTAAAATTAAATGACCTGTCAATTTAACAATTTTATAATCTACATATTAAAAACCAACGCTCATTGAAAATGTATGCTTTATATTGGGAGTTCTTTAGCAGGCTAGTTGTCTTTTAATTTTTTAGTACCTCAATATTTTATAAATAGAGTCATGAGAAAACTTAAAAAAAAAGGGCTTAAATTCCTGGAACATCTCATTTACTTTTGAGCCTAAAACCATGTCCTGACACAAAGAAAATGTAAAACCAGGAAATGTACAGGAAGGACTTGGAACTCTCTCTTTTTATAATTATCTAAAGAGCCTGATATCAGGTATTAGGTTTAAAGAGTAGCATGAGTTTCCTGAGGAAACCAGTCAGTTAATTTTATAGTATGATGCAGTCAGCTAGTATTGGTTTCCTTGAATGGTGTACTGGAAAGAATCACAGGGAATGAAGTTGTACTGCACTCACGCAGCCTGGCAGCAACACATCTATCAGAAATGTTAAGTACTCATCACCCCTGTATGTGCGATTAACAACTTGTGTCATAAAAAAAGGAAGGACAATTCCCTTAGACTCATGTAAAAATGTACAGTCTAAAGTGTCAAGAAGAGAAAAGTTACCACCTAAAATTCTTAATGGAAATACTTTCTGGAAGAGAAGGTATTTGAAAAAGACAAGAGAAAATTAATAGGATATCAATGAAAAGAAAGATTTTGGGTATGGAAGAAACTGCAGAAGCACAAGCACAAAAGCAGCAATGTTCAAGGATTATACGGGAAAAAATGACTAGCTCTAATTAGCAAGGAGGTAAAGAAATGCATTAGAAAGAAACGTGAGTGCTGGAATAGGGAAAGTAGTTTGGGAAAATACTGAACATGGCATTGACTGACAGAATAGAGAACACTAATCGGCTAAAAATAATTGAAAGAAAAAATAAAATGAGGAAATTTTTAAATTTTAGGACCCAAAATTTAGATTTCTATTATGGACCTGAAAAGTAGCTCAGCAATAAAACATAAATTATTTTCCTTGCATATATGAAGATCTGAGTTTGAGTCCCTGTATGCACGTGAACATTATGTACAAATATACACAGAAAAGATTTATATTCAAAGTAGAATTTTGTAATACACATTTAAGATGAATATTTTCAGAAACTAATAGATTTAGTCTTGTAAGGTTGTAGGATACCACTGTTTTGCCCTTCCTCCCTGACCACAGGGAGCTTGGGTTTGTTGATTTCTCCCCCAATCTGTCATTTACCTTTGTCTCCATTTCAGACTCTGTTGATATGTAAATATTATTTTTCTCTTCTCCTTAATGTCCTTTACATAGTTAATTACTTTACAGCAATTACCTTTTCTATGGACACAGGAAGACAGTTAAAAATGAGAATTATTGAATAACAGAAAGAAGTAGAGTCATAAAATCAGAATTAAAATCTGGAATAATAAATACGGCAAACAATTCAGAGTAAATTTGATGGGATCTTTACAGAAAACAAAGCTTCCAGTGGAGCACTGCATGCTAAGAGCACTGGGAACCTGAGATAAAGAAGGAATATTCCAAAAGAGAACCAATAAAGTTAATAGAATGTACTTATGCAAATTAAGTAATTTTCAGGGCCAAAGTGATAGTACATCAGGTAGTGTATTGGTCTTGCACACAGCAAACCCAGATTCTATCCTCAGTACCACATATGATCTCCTGTGCACCAGTACAAGTAATTCCTGAGTGCAGAGCCAGAAGTAAGGCCTTAGCCCTCTTGTGTGGCACCCCCCAAAATAAAGTACTTTTCAGGGACTATAAAGATGTTAGAGTGGTTAGACCCTTCCCTATAGGCAACTGACATGGGTTCAATCTATAGCATCATATATGGTCCCAGAGTACCCATACCAGTGATTTCTGAGCACAAAGCCAGGAATAAGCACCAAGTACAACCAGATGTGACATCAGTCACTTTCCAAAGTAATATTTGAGAAGATTAAACATTTGATATAGTAATAAAATGTAAATGGGATAAGGAGATATAATGGGCATACTTTAGTAACTTAACAATAGCCAAGCTTTGAAGTAAAACACACATTTAAATGACCTTAGACAAGATGTTTTATTTCTTGAAGCCTCATCCTACCATTTTTACATAGGAGCTCGCAGTTTTATTTCTTGAAGCCTCATACTATCTTTCTATCTAGGAGCTTGCAGAGACTGAGTCAATTAAAGTACTAAGTAGACTATGACTGGGAGAAAGTAATCAAGCAATAACTAATATATTACTTGTAATAATTAATAATGATTATTAGAATATTCATGTAAAGGAAAACTTTAATTCACAATAATTTGGTTGCATGAGACAAGACACCACTTAAATAAACTTAAAGGCAGTTACTACGGCTGGAGCAATAGCACAGCGGTAGGGCATTTGCCTTGCTTGCAGCCAACATGGCCGACCCGAGTTGGATTCCTCCGCCCCTATCGGAGAGCCCGGCAAGCTACCGAGAGTATCTCACCCGCACGGCAGAGCCTGGCAAGCTCC
>JAOXYA010134164.1:0-10227 GCA_028565675.1 Sorex palustris | reverse complement strand
ATAAAAAGAAAAATTAAGATCAAAGTATCAAAATAGGTCTGCAAGAGAAGTATTTCTTTATATTTTTGTGCCACATCTTGTGGTGCTCAGGGCTTACCCCTGGCTCTGCACCCAAGAATCATTCCTGTGGGTGCTGGAGTACTATATGGGTGCTGGGAATTGAATCCTGGTCAGCCAAAAGCAAGACAAACACCTTATCAACTGTACTATCTCTCCTGCCCTATTACTTTGAACATCCCATTTTCAGTCTTTCATGCTGCAAGTCCCCATACATCCAAGTATGAGACAGGGTCCTCCAAGTCCACAATGAGTGATCCCTGAGTACAAAACCAGGATAAAGCCTTGAGCACTGCTGGGTCACTGTCACTGTCACTGTCCTCCCGTTGTTCATCGATTTGCTTGAGCGGGCCCAGTAACACTGTGACACTTGTTACTGTGTTTGGCATATTGAATACACCACCAGGCTTTGCTCTGCAGGTTAGATACTCTCTGTAGCTTTCCAGGCTCTCCAAGAGGGGCAGAGGAATTGAACTCGGGTCGGCCATGTTGGCTGTGTGCAAGGCAAACACCCTACCTGGAGCACTGCTGGGTGTGGTCCAAAAACAAAACAAAAGCAAAAACAAACTCCCTAATATGTAGCCACAAATTTCAAAAGCTATAAACCTCATAAAATGTTTCTAGTGACAGTGGAATTAAATGAGAACCCCATAACAAGCAGGGAACTATGAAAAAACTCCCAAATATTTGGAATTAAACAACATGCCACTGAATAATACACAGTGAAAGAATAAATCATAAGGGAAACAAGAATATATTTTCAACTCAACAGCAGTGACAATATCATAAACCAAAATGTTTGTGATATAGCTAAAGCAGTGTTTCAAGGGAAAGTTATTGCTACAACTTTCCAACAATAGAAGATTATACCAATTGTCATTACATCCCAGCCATGTGGAGTTTTATCTGCTAAAGGCAAGAGTATGGCATTTACTAAATTGAGTTATTTTACCAGAATCATTAGGAAAAAATGACCTGATTATAATTTCAGTATGTTCAAGAAAAAAACCGTTGACAAAATTCAACCCTCAAACATTAATGCAAAACATGTAACACATGTGAAATAGAAGGAAACTTCTTCAGTCTGAAAAAGCAGGACAGAAAGCTTAAAATAACATCATATTTAATGCTAAAACACTGAATGTGTCCTTCTGATATTAGTAACAAGTAAAGATGTCTATTGTCCTTGCTTCTATTAAACATTACACACACAGTACAAGTTAGTACAAGAAGAAGAGAAAAGCAGAGAATGCATCAAGATTGGAAAAGATGAAGTAAAGGTCTTCTTTGGACAATGCTGGTTTACATAAATATCCAAAGTAATCGGTGAAAAGAACTACTTGAAGCAGTAAGTAAATGTGAATATTACAAAGACAATAAGTGAAGTATCAACAGCATTTTTGCACATTAGTGTATATGAGATAGATTTTTTAAAAAAATGTTAAATTCATAACAAAATTAAAAGATAAAAATACTTTAGAATAACCTTAAGAGATGCTTAAAAGCTCTTCACTAAAAAAAGAACTAAGAAAAAAACTTAAATAATAGAAATTACCCCATATATGTATTGGAAGACCCCCAAGGACCAAAAGATATCTATCTTTGAATTGACCTACTTATTCAATACGATACTTATTCAATACAATACTTTTTGTTGAGACAAAAAAGACCAAGTTGACGTCTTATCCCTCTAGAATTTACCAGTCAATTCTAAAATATATATGGGTGGGACTAAAGGACCTTGCAGGAATCAGTAACTCCAGTTTGATCTCTGGTACCACATGGTCCCCCAAGCATCATTGGTGTAGGACTGAAGGCCAACATTCATCCATGTTATCATACTGGCGACAAGTTCTGCCTCTTGGGGTCTTAGTGAGGCACAAGCCTGACTTGGCTTAGAATCACTAAGGTGATTCTCAGCACTGCCTTGGGATCCCTTCAATCTCCCCAAATAAATATATAATAAAGATATATGGAAACAAAAGTTTCCAGAGCATCTAATCCAACCACAAAAATATAAGAAAAGATTTGGAGGATTTAATATTTTCTTTTTACAGACCATAACACTGTTTGTAGCACTGTACTCTTGTTGTACATCGATATGCTCGAGCAGGCACCAGTAACATCTCTGTCGTGAGACTTGTTGTTACCATTTTTAGCATATCAAATACACAACGGGGAGCTTGCCAGTCTCTGCCATGGGAGCGGGATGCTCTTGGTAGTTTGCCGGGCTTTCTGAGAGAAATGGAGGAATTGAATCCAGGTCGGCTGCCTGCAAGGCAAATGCCCTATCCACCGTGCTATTGCTCCAGCCCTTACAGACCGTACTGGGCAAAATATTGAAGTGTTAGAACGGGGATAATCATATGGATGGATGAACATGAATTGATACTTCAGAAACAGGCATTTATTCATAGAATCACTACAGGCAAAAAACTATTCAATTTGAAGAAGAATGTTTTCAAAACGATGTAGGTATAATTGCAAAAAATGTTAAAAAAATACCATTTTATCTACATTTTAAGACACATACAAGTTAATTCAAGATGGTCATAAGTCCAAATGTAAGGATCTAAGTTGTAAATCTTTACAAAAATTATTTTGAACAGTGAGCACACATAGTAAGTGCTCAGAGCCTACTTATAACTCTGTGTTCAGGAATCACTCCAGGTGGTACTCTGGGAACCATTTGAGGTAATAGGGATTGAACTAAGGTAGACCATGTGCAAGACAAGTACCTTACCCACCGTACTATCTATCTGGTCCAGATTTTCTAACTTTTTGTAGGCAAATATTTCTTTGAGATGACTGAAAAACGGGTCAGAATGATAGTTCAGCAGGTCGGGTGTTTGCCTTGCATGAGGCCAACCCGGGTTTGATCCTCAGTACCCTTTGGATCTCCTGAGTATGGCCAGGTATAATTTCTGACTGCAGAGCCAGGAGTAACACCTTAGCTCCATTTTCCCTCCCCAAAGAGAGAGGACCTGGAAAATATTAACCATAAGATTAGTATAAAAAATAAAAACATTTTTCTTTTTAAGTAACACAAATTGCATAGTGTTAATACTTATATGTTAGGTATATGATATTACTGCACCATGCCCACCAATAGATTCTCAATATACTTCCACCGCTATCCACAGTCCCTTCTCATTCACCCCTTCCCTTCCCAAAACACTCATTCATCAAAGAAATGTTATGAATACAGCAAGCCTCAGACTGGGTGAAAATATAATTGGAAATGTGGCTGATTTCCAAAAAGTATTTAAAAGAATCTCAGAAATTAGGCAAACCCAGATAATGAGAAAATTGTTAAAATATAAATTTTGTAAAATATAAAGAAGCTCCATGAATTAAGTGCATTAAATATGGTCTGCACTATTTATTAATAATAAGCTAATTCAAATTAAACTGACAGTGAAATCTAGAAGACTAACAACATCAAATTGGAGGAGATTTGGGACAAAAATACCTTCTATACTTTCTGGTGTGAACGTAAAAAAGGTTCAAAGACTCTGGAACTGTGTCTGACAGTTGGTTATATGATTGACCATAAAACTGTTCCATGACCCAGAAGTTCTTCTCTTTGGTATTATTCCAAGAGAAATGAATACATATAGCCACAAAAGATATTTACCAAATGTTTCTAACAGCTTTGTCATCCTATCTAAAACTTGGAAACAACCCAATTATCAAATGAAAAAATGACCCCCCAAATGGGCCCATAATTTTGAAGAAGTACCACAACACCAAGTATGAGCTATTATACTCAATCATAGAGATGACACTCAAAAACATATTGAATAAAGGAAGCCAGATTCCAAATATCTTACATTCTATGATTTCATTTCAGTAAAATCCAAGAACAGGTAAAACTAATCTTGTTAGAAATCATAAATTTGGTGTCTAGAAGTTGGGGGAAGAGAGAGTTAGGAAATGACCCAATCTTTATTGAAAAACATATTTTTCCAACAGATTTGTATTAATAACTGAATATATGTATTCCCAGTATCACTGAATATTATTCAGTATTAGAAATTTGTAAATATTTTCAAGCTGTGTTTTTTGATACCAAATTTAAATTTCTAACCCATCACACACTTTTTAACACACCTACTCTTTATAGCAACTAGAATGTATTGAATAGGTTCGAGTAAACTTAATTCGAAAACTCTTCCTTTAAACATTTCTATAGAATACAAAATAAGCTGAGTTAAAGATTATATATATATATTTAAGAACCTGTTGACATAACACCAGATATAACAGAGGATGCTATAAATATGACCTAGGTAAAATATCACAACGTGTTTTGCGTATCATTAATGACATTAAATATAAAAAAGATGGTTTGGATGGCAGACATTATTATTAAGAAAGACACCAGATAAAACTAATATGAAAAATTAATAATGTAGGACACGAAGTCATAACATCTAATTATAAAAGAAATTGAGTGGCGACACTTTTTTTGCAGGCCCTCAAACAAGAGGACATCTTCTGAGTCACTTGAAGTGACAGTTTAATTGCCATTTCTTGAGAAGATGCCTAAATATTAACAGAGATTAGGAAGCTTGCAGTTAGGCCTTCTCTAGAACCGGTAGTTAACATTCTTGAAATAGATAAACGTGATCTCATTCCTCATTTATTAGGATAAATACAATAAAAACAAATGGGTAGTTAGCCAATTGTTCATGAAAGCACACCTCCATCTACTTCCTTGTTTCCTTTGAGAAACCATATAAAATCTTCACCCTCTGTTAATTACCAATTTAATAAAAGCTAAAAGAAAATTCTTTGCTCTAATTATAAAAGACAGTTTGATGGTTTGAATATCTCTCCTGATCTAGGGCAAACTATAATTTATTAAGCACAAATATGAGTGGTAGAAATGCAAGTCGGGTGCTTAATCAGCAGTGACCCTCGGTTATAACAGGTAATATTTTCTGGGTGAAGAATAAAAGCAAAATGACTCTTGTTATATGTCAACTTCTCTGGCAAAATAGCTGTTACATGCATTAAAAAAATCACTTGGTCTTACTGTTTGCTCCTCCCATTTTATCTTAATTTTTATATCATTTTTGAAGGTAGTTTGCCCCCTATTTATGTAGCTTTTAAAAACAAGTAAGATTAATTTGCATTGTTAGAAGTCACATTCAGATGCAATAGCAAGAGAATTCATAATTGATATTAATGAGAGTGGCAAATAGGGACAGATGTCTTGGTTTGGGACATATACTGGGCTCTAGAACCTCTTCTTAAACTCATCCTGGTTATGAGTATGTGCTCACCTAGAAAATGTATCAATCTGTGAACTTGCAGTTTTTTTTCCTAATTAGTATCAAATAAATCACAATCTTGATAGATCTCTGGACACCGAGACTTTCAGCCAAACAACCAAAGAACATGAGTCCTCAGATTATGTGACTTCATTCAGTGTCAGACAGGATTTTGTCTTATTCTCATCAAAACATTGAACAGAATTCCATTATGTTAGGAATTCAATAAGAAGTTACACATAAAAATCAAATTCCTTCCAGAAATCTCTGGGATCACCTCAGCATTGTGTCAAAATGCAGAGATTTTATACTAATATCCACAGAAAATAATGAGTTTTCTCGCAAACTTTTCTCAAAAACTCCCTCTGATCTCCAAAAAGACATAACAACACGTGTAAAAATTTTAGAAAATAGGACGTAAGTAAAATGAATTTGGACACATTAGCTTTTTGATTATAATCAAAACTTGAATGTCTCTGGGACTTACCAAAAAGGTATATTCTTCTTCAATTTTGTAGTAGTCTACTCAATTAGAGTTGCCAAGCAGATACAGATTGTTCCACAACCTAGAGAAATAATACAAATTGAAAAACTGCTAATTTTAAGGTACTTATTTTATTATAAATGTATTATGCATTAGCTACATAAACCAACATTTAATACATCATTACAAAACAATAATTCACTCAAACACTCATGTAACAACAAGCAAGTGTGAAGATCCTTAGCTTAGGTAAGAGCATGTATTTGAGGTAGATATTTAGAAAGTGGTAAGGGAAATTAGTAGCTGATTAACAGAATATCTTTCTTGAGAAAATTAAGCAAATAATTAAACAAATATTAATTAAACAAATATTAATTAAACAAATATTCCAAATTGGCAACTGCCATAAAAGAAGTTTCAATGATATATTATGGGAATTAGGATGCAAAGAAGTTTCAGAAGCTGCAGTGTTTGGAAAGTTGTGGGAAGTGAGGATGCAGAGCATCATTCTGTGATGGTGGAAAGGAACTGAAACAGAAGGAGAGCGAGTATGTAACAGTCCAGTTACATAATACAGTGGGTGAGAGACAGAGTTTGAATATACAGGAAATAAGGAAGGAGCTGAATTCATTTTGTTGAGTTGAAGAGGGTTTTCAGAGGATTTGTAAAGCAGATGAATTTTTTGGGTACTAGAGGTGAAATCACTTTGCCATGTCTAGGTGTACCACAAGCCATAAAGAAGGAAAACAAGGGACATATGCCCTCCTGGAACTTTTCCTTTCTTAGTTCATTAGCAGGATGGATTATAATCAAAATAATTGGTAATACAGATTTCTTTAAGTGTCTGTACTAGAGGTTGAGATCCTTTTGGGTCCAAGACCTCTAATCATTTGCTTTACTGGATAAAACTACGTGTGTGGTCGTGCGAGAATGCCAGGGCTGGAGCAATAGCACAGCGGGTAGGGCGTTTGCTTTGCACTCGGCAGACCAGGCCTACCTGAGTTTGATTCCTCTGCCCCTCTTGGAGAGCCTGGCAAGCTAACGAGAGTATCTCGCCCGCATAGCAGAGCCTGGCAAGCTACTCGTGATATATTCGATATGCCAAACACAGTATCAAGTCTCATGATGGTGGGGCTGGAGTGATAGCACAGCAGGTAGGGTGTTTGCCTTGCACGTGGCCGACCCGGGTTCGATTCCCAGAATCCCATGTGGTCCCCCAAGCACCATCAGGGGTAATTCCTGAGTGCATGAGCCAGGAGTAACCCCTGTGCATCGCCGGTGTGACCCAAAAAGCGAAAAAAAAAACCCCAAGTCTCATGATGGAGATGTTACTCGGCCGCTCAAGCAAATCGATGAACAACAGGAGGACAGTGCTACAGTGCTACAGTCTGTAGTAGAGGAAACAATTTGATCCAAGGTATCACTGTATCACTGTCATCCCACTGTTCATTAAGTTACTCAAGCGGGCGCCAGTAATGTCTCCATTAGTCCCAGACCTGAGATTTTAGCAGTCTTTCCTTACTTGTTTTTCCCAATGCTGCTATATTGGAGGCTCTTTCAGGGTCAGGGGAATGAGACCTCTTATTGTTACTGTTTTTGGTATATTGAATATGCCACAGGTAGTTTGCCAGGCTCTGCCATGCTTGATCCAAGGTAAAAAAAAAAATAGACTCTTGGGAAAGAGATGATTATAGCCACAAGGTTAGACATGAGGTGAAGAGAGAAATGCAGTGTGCAGACATGAAGGGCAACAATAGGTACAAATTTAAAAGAAAGAAAGTGGGGAGGTTCACAGCTATCCATCATAATGGAAGATTAGCAAGAAAAGGCTTCGGGAGAGGATGAGTTCCTGAGTTCAGTGGTTGGGAACCTAAGCTGGATGAACACTATAATGTACACTACAATGTAGTTATTTCTTTTCTTGACTGGCTTGGTCAGGTCTAAGGAGATTGTAGGGTGGTGGGAGATGATCTGATATTTGCTCTTCACACATAACCCTCAGTACCAGATTTTTGTATTTGTTTTGTTTTGGGGTGGTTCAGTCACCAAAGCTCAAGGGCTACTCCTAGCTCTATGCTTAGGTTTGCTCCCAGCACTCCAGTGGTGATCAGAGAACCATGTAGTGCTGGGATTGGGCCTCTACTACTAGCATGCAGATGCATTTGCTCTAGCCTGTTGAATTCTCTCTGACCATGAGTTCCAGCTTTGACAGTTGTTATCTGTGTTGATGCTTTTGAGAAAGTTGTTAAACAATTTCACAAATCACTATGGAGGACATAATCTGCTTTACAAGGAGGAAAACAGACAAAAGTGATAAAAGAGCTATTTCAGACATACAAGTTAGGTGCTCATTAAAAGACAAGAATTCTTGTCTTTGGAGAAGCAGCATGTTCTAACAGAGCATGCCTGTCCCTCTCTGGGAGAAAGGGATTTGCATGAAACACTTGCCTTGATTTCTTAGCACATCCAGGCATGGTGGGTAATTCAATGCAGTGAAAGAGCACGATTTACAGTGGAGGTTCCCACCTCCTCCCTCCCAACCTGAAGATGTCAGGACATGGAATCTTCTGGAGACAGTCATGTAGGCATCAAGATCAATGTTTATTGAGAGCTCATTAAGAGTGCTTCAGGAGCACTAACTCACTTATTCTCTACAATAACCTGACAAGACAGCAACTATTTTTATCTAAATGTTACATTGCAGATAACTGAAGATGGGGAAATTGAAGAAATCTGCCACAGGTCAACCTTTGCAAAGCTAGCTCTTATCAGGGCTTTGCCTCCTGGATGCCCTGGGTCCATGGCATGTAAGTGCCAAATGGAGATTCAAATGTCATATTATGGTGGGCTGCAGGGTGACTGAAGAGAGGGGAACGTGGACTCCTGTAATATTTATTTGTAGTTTCTAACTTGGCTTTGAATTAATTTTTTTTTTTTTTTACTTTTCGGGTCACACCCGGCAGTGCACAGGGGTTATTCCTGAATTAAAAAAAAATTATGTTGTGAACCCTACAACTCCATGACACTTATATTTTAGAATTTAAGTACCTGCCACCTTGTTTCTTCAATTCTCAGTTATGCGATGGTCCGACTGGGATTTCTGGGTGGTGTCTAGGAGGGAAGTTGCACAATGCCATAGGGCAGAAGCACTGGTCAGGCAAATCAATTCCCAAAGTTACACTTAGGGATGAATGGTCATTGTGATTCTAGAAACTGCAATTATAGGGGAATGGAGATGATCTTACTGAATTGCAAGGGAATGGTGATTACCCAAGGGATTTAGAGTTAATCCCTTGGATTTTACAAATCAGCACACAAGTAACTTGGAGCAACAAGATTTCTCTCTCCTTCTCACTCAATGACCGGAAATTGTTGGGGGCGGGAACTGTTGGTTTGAATGCAATTGGAGGCACTGTGGAATTCCATTTGCAATTCCATTCGGAAGCAAGTGAAATGTGTTTCTGCATGGAGCTGCATGAGTTCAGTGTTATAACAGTCCTAATGAAATACTCTTTTCTAGTACTGTTTGTTGTCAAGTCTTCGGTCATCTGGTCCAGGAATTTAGTCACATCATCCAACATTGTGTCACTGTGAGAATGCAACCCATGTTTTCCCATTTATTTATTCATTCTGGAAATATTTGCTCAATGTCAGCCATATTCTGATTCTTGTGTTAGATATTACTTAAGCAATAGTCAGCCAAAACAAATATGGTGATGATCCTAAATATACATCCTAATGACCAACTTGGAAAGACATCTTAAAATATAATCAAGTTGAAGATTGTCAGTATTTCCCTAGAGTTAACCTGGTACATAAGAAACCCATAAAGAGCAGAGAGGAGCAAAGAAGGAAATGAACTTAAAGGGACATGGTGCATGTTTTAGGTTAAGCACTGGTGGGTGGATTGTGAGTGTAAAGTAGGTGATACCTTTTCTGATTTGAAGTCCAACTGGCTTCACTCTGAGAAATAAACTTACTTTACTAGACCATATGGAACAAGAATCTATAGCTCTGCTCTTCCTAAGGCATTGTGCTATCTCAGTCACACCCATTTTCACAGAGGTTCATTTATTATGCCTAAAGCTCTTTAAAAGTAGTCATTGGTATAGTCAGAGCTATGTGAAGGAATTTCTACGGTGTGTAGTGGCTATAATTTCTGGGAGTTACAAAAATACATATTCCAATATTAAAGTCAATTGCCACAAACCTTTTCAACATGTTATTTTTATTAACTCATGCACCATTCATAATAAAGCAGCATCAATTAAGGGGACAGACTTCGCCAATATTAAGACACACACAATTGCTTTTGATTATAATTATGTAACCTTGATAGACTAATAGTATGTATCTTTCAGTGATTGTAATTATGTAATTTTAGAGAATTAATTACTCCACAAAGAA
>JAOXYA010134148.1:0-10227 GCA_028565675.1 Sorex palustris | reverse complement strand
TCCCCCCAATCCCACCCTGCCTCTGTGGCAGGGCACTCCCTTTTGTTCTCTCTCTCCTATTGGGTGTCGTGGTTTGCGAAAGAGGCATTGAGTGGCAATCGTTTGATCTATAGTCCACTTTCAGCATGCATCTCCCATCCTGGGAGGATCCTCCTCCCAACACCCTTTATTTGGTGCTCCCTTCTCTATCTGAGCTTGCCTTTTCCCTTAGCGTGTGCAGCCCTGAGATTTTAGCAGCCTCTTCTTACTACTCTTTCCCCAATGATTAGCCCAAAACAGTAACAAGTCTCACAATGCAGATGTTACTGGTACCTGCTCGAGCAAATCGATGAACAGAGGGAGAACAATTCCACAGTGCAGTGCTCCATTTATATATACATATGAAATTTAAAACATTTTATATGTGTATATAATTGGCCACCTGAGGCAACAACAGATTTGAAGAAATTTTTCAGCAGAAAACAAGCACAAATATTTCAAAAAATTCAAGATAATTTTAGACATTAATGAAATTCAAACAAATAGAAATTAGGCAAATATTAAAAGCAAATGAAATTTATCATTAAATATGTATTTTTAAAAGTATAAACTGAAGCTTGATGAGAGAATGCAAATACAAATATTGATGAGGAATCACTTTCTACTTTATCAAACTGGAAAAATTTTACAGTGATAATATCTATTGTTGGTAGGAATAGGATTGAAGAAAAATAATCTCATGATTTTTGTACAAACTCCCTGACCTATTAGCACACTTGAAAAGCAGTTTGGTAACGTGCATTAAGCATAGATACAACAACCTTTTGAACTATCTTAGAGGTAATTTCAAATGAACTAAAAGATCAGCACAAAAAATATTTATTTATTGGTTTGCTTGTAGCACTGACAAATGAATTATTAAGCAAATGAACCTTAGTGGAGGAACTGGTTGAATAAATCATGCTATCTTCATGGACTGTGTTACATGGCAATATATCATATACTGGAAAGGACTAAACCAGAGAGATACCAAATTAGAGATAGAGATGTGAGTTTACTTGGAAATTCTACAAGTTAGTATTACATGAGAAAAGCAAGATACAGAGAAATGTACACACACAAATACACACGTTGATACATGTATGTAAATATATAAACCTTATGCTTTTATATGTGTATCATATAAATGTGGTGTGTTTTGTGCCTTTTGGTACTTGTCACTTCCTGTGTTTGATCCCCAGCACAGCTAGGTGTGGTCCCCACAGCAACTAAGAATAACAATTTATTTTTAAGCTACTATTTTTTTTATTGCAAGTGATAAATGCTGTGTGTGGGCCAGAAAGACAGCTCAAAGGGCTAGAGCACATGCCTGGCATCCACAGGACCAGGGATCAATTCCCTACATCCCATGGTCATCTGAGAACAACCAGGTGTAGTTCAGGTAAGCCTACCCCTTCTGGTTAGGCACAAATAAGCAAAACAAAGAATAAAGAATATGTGAGATGCTGCATTGGAGGGGGACCCCATTGGTAATCATATATTCTGTTCCCCAACCACTTTACATATAATACATTTTACATCCTTGTTACATTATCACATTGTCATGACTGCATGGAATACTCACAGCGAATTGTTTTTTCATTATAAAAAAATCTTTATTGAAAGCCAGAGAAATAGGACAGTGAGGTGGACACCGGCCTTGCAAGCAGCTTGACCTGAGTTTGATCCCGGACACCCCATATGGTCTCTTGAGTCCACTGAGAGTGATTCTTGAGTGCAGAGCCAGTAGTAACCGCTGAGCACTGCTGTGTGTGGCCCTCAAACAAACAAAAGTGAATAACTAAAACGAAAAAAAACCTAGTATCAAAATATGTGGAGTTATTTGTAAAGCCTAGTTTTTAATGGCATAGTAGATTTCGAGTGCTGGATGTGATACTTTATAATTTGGCCAATGGAGACCAAGGCCAGAGTCTGACTTCATACTTGCTCATTGTCTCTATGACCAAACTTGTCACTGCTGGTATTTTGCTAGACTATCTGACACTAGCAGAAAAGATATTTGAGTATAGCCCGAACTGTAGTAAGTTATACTTTTGATTTTGACACCTGCATTAACAGTATCAATGAACACAACTACAAGTAAGATTTATAACAGATTATTTTTATACATTTGACTGTGACTTTTTGAAATTTCTGCTAAATGCTGTACTTATATTACCATGTGTACTATTTTTCTGAGGACAGCATTCAAAGCCTGTCTCCATAAAATAAATTAGAAAATTTCACAATACTGCATTTTTTGCTACCTGTTTTTAATGCCAAATTCTTAATTTCTTTGAAAAATAATGACTTTTGAGTATAAATAACTCACACAATGAAAGTTTACTTCAACATAAATTGAATATAAAATGATTTTAAAAGAGGAAAGCTTTGAATAAAAAAGCTTTAAGATTTGTTCCATTAATAAGGCTGATGTGTAATTGCTTTTTAAAAGACTGAACTGAATAGAATAAAGCAAGGACATTTTTGCTTGGAGTGAGGAAAAATAGAATGCAAATACCATGCTGTTCTATTTCAAAGAGTTACTTTTAATCTAACTAGCACAAGAAACTTAGCACAATTTTGGTGTTTCACTATTTTATTAATTTAAAAAACTAAAAAATAAATGTTTAGTAAGAAGATTTTATACAATTTAATCTATTTCGAAGCAATACAATACCTCATGAGGAATTAGATGATGATTTTTATCATCATGAGAGCAATTAAAATTTTTTCTCTTTGAATTTAGGTAATTTTAATGACAAAAAGCAAATGATTCATATTCCAAATAAAATGTCGCAGTAGAAGAAATAAAGGAATCCACTTTGGATGTTTGGTTTCTGATGCCAATGGGGAAATCTCCCCAGGCCACGGTTGACTGGATTGTAAAAGGGGTAGTTGATGTAGGTGGAAAAATTACAATAATTTTCATGCTCAAAATCCAATACCATTAGATCAGTGATGCCTATATTTCTGCAAAATGGTAGTAATTTATTCATTAAAAAAATTCACACTGAGGACATACCATGTGCCAATCACTGAGATCTGAGTTTGAAACACTGAGATCTGTATTTCCTACCCTCTCAAATATGTAAGTACATATATATCCACTTAACTTAAAAAGGATTTAACATATCTTAACTCAAAATATGTATTCTGTTAATTCTAGGAAACATATACCTGGGCACATCATTTCTCTGGAATTATTCTTAACGTTAATGACCTTTATGTTCCCCAATCATCAATTCTGTTTTTATCAAGTTAATTTGTAGCATTTGTCCTAACTGGTCATTGTGTTCTTCAAACATATTCCTCTTGGTTTTAGTCACCGTTCCACACTTTGCTATTATAGTGGCTATTTGTCTTTGGTTTTCTTTGCCAATTTATTCTATACTCTTGGTTGCTAAATGTTAGAGAATACAACTTCCAGACATGGGCCTCATTTGTTTTCTATTTACTTACACTTACCTGGGTAATTTTTTTCTAGTCTGAAAGTTTTAGCAACTCCCAGGTCTACTTGTCTGAACTTTATAATCACTCTTCAAGTGCCTATTAGGCAACTGCAGTAGAATAAAATCCAAATATCATACTCTCCCTTATTCACTCTAATGCTGAGATTTTCATGAGAAAATTTTGGGAGAGAATATTTGGGACTAACATTTGAGATAGATGAATATAATGAAATAAGATAATGAATATAATGAAAGCAGTATTGAAAATTGGAAGATGCTAGACTGTTGACACATTTACAACAGAGGCATCAGCTGATCTTATGTGGTGTTCTGAAATTGGGATGGATGTTCACTGTTGTTCTAATAGAGACAAGTGAGATTTATACCACAATATGGACCAGTTTACTGATGCAGGCTCTTCCCCATCAATTGGCATTCCATATCCCACCCTCTACAAGAGCATTCCTTCCCTCTACAAGAGTAATGCATGGGGAGAACTGAGCAGTAAGCTCTTAACAGCCGACATCGATGGAAACTTTGGACATGAGTGTTTCTTTCTGAAGAGGATCCGGATGACACAGAACAACTTCTAATATCAACAGCCAATGTCTAGCAATTTCTCATACACATCACTTTCCATACTATAGCTTTTTATTTATTTGGTTGTTTCCTATACACTACTAAAGTAAAATAGTACGAGAATAACAACTTTATTTTCTTCTTTTCTTTTCTATCTCCAAAGTTTAGAAACAGTACCAGGACTATAGTAGATGCTCAATAAAGATTACTAAATTCAGGTCCAGGAATGTAATTTGTTGATAGAACACCTGCCATTTATGTGTAAGTCCAAAAAGTTTAGCCCAGCATTGGTGAGTGTGAACCCTGATTGACACTATGATGAACACCCAGACAAAAGGGTGTTACCAAGTACCACAAACAAACATGTGACCTTTAACACTGCAACAAGTGTGCAACCCCAGATTTTGCTATTACCACAAGTAAAATCAGAAGAAAAATGAATCTGAAAGATAGCACAGAAGTCAAGGTGCTTGTCTGGTACATAGCTGTCTCTGGTTTAGCCCCCAGCATGGTGTATGGTTCATGGGTATGACTGCCAAGCTACTGGAAAACTGGGGACTGAGGGGTGGGTGTGGAAGCCCAGTCCTGATCCAAGCGGGCCTGGAGATCTCAGTCAAGGATTTCCACTTACCTCTGTGCTACAGGCTCTAACTGCATCTTTTGATCTCTTTTGAGATTTATGGGTCTCTGAAATAAGACCAATAAATGAGCTTATATAGCTGAGCTGGAGGTGGTTTGTGGGTGTGTCTTCCACATACCTAACTTTTGGCTGTTTAATTTCTTGGTTGGGGTCTGGCCAAAGGCACAGCAGTAATTTTGAGGTATCTGGAAGTCTGAAGACACCATCATGCTGCTGCTGCACTCACCCTGCAGGTACAGGTTGGTCTGCTGGCAGCACCATACCCACCAGGAAGTTTAGAATTGTTCTTTTGTCTCTGCTTCCTTGCTCATTGTTGCTTTCATGCATGAAATCTAGCCTGGGTCTGAGCGTGTTACATAGCTATCTTCTGCAGGCCACTCCAATCTGAGGAGTCACGTGAACCTTCAGAAGATTCTCGACGACTCAAGCATGGCCCCATGTACCAGTTCACTGAACTCTGAACTGTCATGATCGTGCTATCCAGCACCATGGGAGGACTTGCTGGGGATCTCATTATGACCTGGATCTGCCCCTATTGGAAGGGAGGGAGCAGGCAGAGAGGAGAGAGAGAAAGAGAGAGAGAAGGGCAGGAAAGAGAGGGAGAGAGAGGGAGAGGGAGGGAGAGAGAGAGGGCTAAGGAGAGAAGGAGGAGGGAGAGGGAGCAAGGGAGGGAGGGAGAGAAGAAGGAAGGAAGGAAGGAAGGAAGGAAGGAAGGAAGGAAGGAAGGAAGGAAAGAAGGAAGGAAAGAAGGAAGGGCTGTATCTGCACTGTGTACTCTAAGGGAACCAGGAACCTTGTCTCAGTGGCTTGTACTTCTGGTCATTCATCCCTAGGGGATGCAGATGGACACTGTGCTGTCCAAGGGGTGGGGTGGTGGCCAAGGTGCTGGACATGGCAAGGAAAAAAACAAGAGAGGATGCTGAAGCTCTCATACTGAGAGCATAAGATGGAAAGTTGCAGAAGGCGAAGAGTAAGAGATGGAGACCATGAGAAGGAGCTGAGGTTGCTCTACCTCCCTTAAAGGACTTCAGAGCCTTGGGCTAGAGGGCACCCGAAAAGGGCCAGGGAAGGGCCAGTTGTGAGCCATCAATCCAGAGGAGCTTGGCTGAGACAGGCAGAGGACTGAGCCACTAGAATATTGTTCTCTATTAGTCCTGGCTCTCCCAGCATGGCCAAGCTGGTGTGTCCTGATTTCAACTTCTGGGAGCAGCCTCCATGGCTTAAGGATGTTTCCAGTCTGGTCTCTTTCAGCTGCTGAAAAGGGAATAGGGCTTCATTTGTGGGTCTTAGGACCACATTTGCTTGTGGAGGAGGAACTGTCTGCTCCTTGAAACTTCAGAATATATTTTGAGTTGTGTCTTCATGGGGTGCATTATTTGGAATTCAACAGATTCCGCTGGGAAGTAAGTTTTGCTGTTTTTTATTTATTGGCAGTTGGGTTTTATGCCAACATTTGTAAAAGTGCTGTGTAATTTAAAACATCTTATACATTATCCACTTAGTTCTTGAAATAACTGCTAGTTCTACAATATAGAGGTAAAATTGAGGTCTTTAAAAGGATTCAAATAAGGTCACAGAGCAAACAAATTGCTCTCAGTCTCCCTGATTTTGCTGATTTGTTTGGCTTATTTTCTCACACAAAATCTTTCCCCCTTTTTCCTCACTACAGATCGTATAACTGTTACTTGGAGGCCATGAGTGAATAATCGGATAATAAGGTCAGTGAATCAGTGAATCACCAAAACCTTGTTTCAGAATTTACCAGCAAGTACATTTATGCTCTTTTTCCAGGGGGTGATCTCTTAGTTTAAGCAGATTCAGGGAGTTTTCATGATAGTAGAAATTTAAATGTCACAATGTAAAAGAAAAAGTGGCTCATCATTCATTTTGTATCCAACATCTACCCCCTATGTGCACTAGTACCACAACAGATCAAAATAAAATGGATAGCAGAAACATTAAAACCTCCAAATCAAGCCCCTTCTATTTATTCCAAATATTGGCATTAGACTACAGAAGATATTCATGTAAGTTGAGTATTCCATTATTTTAGAATATTTTGGCTTTAGGTGAACACAACCTAGCTCTCATTTGCCCTCTGCACCCCTTTTTATTTCACCCCATTTAGTGTCACTAGACACTAGACACCCACTAGACACAGTGGGCAGGCAGGCGTGACCTTGCTGGTCCTCTGTAGAATAGACTACCAGCATCTCTAAGAGAGGCTTTTGGTTCCCCACCAGAATTCCAGGTTGTTTGGGTTTTTTTCCCCAGCTGCACATTTTCTGGTGTGGCCATGGATCTTTCCTGAGTTGTGTCTTGTTCCATCAATCTTGATAAACTGACTAATCTTGGTAATTTTATTCCCCTGTTTGAAATAGGCTTAAGAAGGAACATGTAACTCAATTCTGCTCATTAAGTTTGAAGGGTAACTCTTCTGGGGATGCTATAAGGAAAGAATTTTTATTTTAAGCTCTTAAAAGAGCTATAAAAGAAGAAAGGAAAACTACAAAACTACTCTGGGGGCAGAGAGATGGCTCAATACACTTGAGCATATGCTCTGCATGTAGAAACTCATGCTTGACCTACAGCATTGCATGGTCTACCCTGAATCATTGGGCTCATACACCAAGCATGGAAACAGAAGGAGATCCTGGTCACTGCTGGGCATGGCTCCAAAACCCAATCCAAACAAAATCCTAACTACAGAGAATTGAGGGAGCTACAGGCTATGTTTATTGTAGATAGGTCAGCTATCCATTGCCACAGGGAAATCAGACAAATTATGAAGAGGGTTGAACTAAAAGTACAGAAGAACCAGAGACCCTTTATGAACCTGCTGAAATATTAATCCACCAAGGAGCTGCCCTCTTTCTAGACCTTCCTAATTCCTAGCACTACTTGGGATCGTCCCCATATCAATGAAAAAAAAAACACCTGAGTTATCTCACAAGTGCCTTATAAAATCACAGTTTGGGGTTATGTAGGTTAATGTGTAATACCTTGCCAATCCCCTTTATCTTGGTCATAGACCCCACAACAGAAGCTCTCATGACTTAAGCCATTTTGAATTGAGCAGACAGACTGACCGACTGACAAAAGCATCATAAGTAGTGTAAGCCCCCTGCTATAGAAATTTGTATAAAATGTACTGGAGTAAAGCGGCTTTGCTGTTTTTGAGACTCACCTGATAATCGCAAGTCAATTGATTTGGATGAATGACCAAGATAGAGGGGATTACACATTAACCTACATAACCCCAAACTGTGATTTTATAAGGCACTTGTGAGATAACTCAGGTGTTTTTTTTTTTCATTGATATGGGGACTACCCCAAGTGGTGCTCTGAATCAGGAAGGACACACAGTATTAGAGCTGAACCCAGGGTCTCACACATGCTAGTTATATCTTCTACTACTTGAACCACTTCTCTGACCTAAGTTAGTTGACAAATAGAATCCCACAGTTGGAATTAAGGGGGTGCTTCAGGAAATCCAAATATTTAGATTCATCCAGAATTTTGTTCTACAATAAAAAATATTCCTCAATGAAAATGTTTAGAGTTGAATGTTTTACAGATCAAATGCATACATACTAGGCACAACCAAAAGATGAAATTCTTCTAGTTTGACATGCTTTTGTGTATATAGCTTCTGGTCCCCCCAAATATTTTGTAAACATTTAATGATTCAGAATGTTGATACTTTGTCCTGGCCCCTTTTATTTTATTGTCATTATTTTGTTTGTCCCATGTCTGTTTACATGAAACTGTACATATGTGTATCAGATATAGCATGCATGATACTGTGAGATTAAATGTCAGCTCAAATAGACTTTTGCACAGCTCTGTATGTGATCAAAGTACAATAATTAACTTTATTTATTATTTTTAATTTTTGGTTTCTGAGCTACATTAGCATTTCCCAAGGACCACTCCTGGTTCTGTGTTTAGGGGTTAGTAGTAAGTACTAGCAGTAAGTACTCAGAGGTTACTCCCAATGCAGTGCATCAGTGCTAGGGGATCAGGAAGTATCAGAGATTCAACCTAGACTCAAACATTCAAAATATATGCTTCTTCCCTGGGAACTATCTCTCCTGGAGTTGATCTCCTCCTTAAAGGTCAACAAACTTTAACTTTGGTAAAGGAAAGCTTCTGGATTAATCCTAGATAACTGCTCATTTTTGCTTGAGCGGGCCCAGTAACATCTCCATTAGAGACTTTGTTGTTACTGTGTTTGGCATATCGAATACGTCATGGGTAGCTTGCCAGGCTCTGCCGTGCGGGTGAGATACTCTCAGTAGCTTGCCGGGCTCTACGAGAGGGGCGGAGGAATCGAACTCGGGTCGGCCATGTTGGCCACTTGTAAGGCAAATGCCTTACTGCTGTGCTATCGCTCCAGCCCAACCAAAGTAGTAATTATCATAAATTTATATGGAAAAGTGCCTGAGGGTGCAAAGATGCCCCCCAACCCTAATTAAACCAAAGATCCCACAAACCTAAAAATATACTAATATTATAAAATGATAACAAAGTAATACATACACAATCTGTACAAAGTATTTCCTGGGGAGGGAGTTTGGTGGTATTACTGTCGGCAGAGCCTGGCAAGCTCCCCGTGACGTTTTCAATATGCCAAATACAGTAACAACAAAGTCTCCAATGGAGACGTTACTGGGCCCGCTCGAGCAAATCAACGAACAACAGGAGGGCCTTTACTCTCACAGCTATAGATAGGCAAAGCCTATTGAAAATAAAAGTAGATACTATGTATGCCTTCTACGAAAGCTAAGTGGCATAAGATAAACTTTTGCCAAAAGCTCAGCCCAGGGGATGGCTGGGTGCCTTTGAGAAACTGGCTAGCAGGCTCGAGGCCTGGAGTTTTATCCCTGGTGTTGCCACACGCACTGAGCCTGGCACTGGTGACTCAGTTTTGTGAGCTGGGTAGTTCTACTTGTGATCCCAGTGGAACAAGTAAGTTCTGGTCACACTGCAGCCACTTGTGTTTGAGTACTTCAACTACAGGACTGGACCAGAGGCTACAACCGGTGTATGAACACCAGGGCTAAGAAGTGTGATTCTGGGCAAGTACTGATGAACACTGCAACCAGCATGTGTAAAAACATAGCAACTAAAGTTATTGGAACCCCTCACGAGCACCGGACACAACTATAGAAGTGAGCATACTGGCTAAAATGTGCAGTATCTTAGTCAGGCTTGAATATGTCCCCTGTCATTGAGACAACTGTAACCATAAAAGAAAGGAAAGTGGGATGGAGAGGATTAGAGGGGGTACCATTATACTATTGGAAGATTTTATTTGAGGTGTGTGGTGGGTACTCTCTAGCATGTCTCATAAAAATGCAATAGAAGATATAGATTAAATAATTGTGCCGGGGTGGGTACTTGAACATTGACTGAAACGCAATCATAAAAGCCTGTAAGTCTGTAAATGTATCTCATGATCACTTAATCACTTAATCACTTAACTTCCCGTTAGTCATCGATTTGCTCGAGCGGGCGCCAGTAACGTCTCCATTT
>JAOXYA010134140.1:0-10227 GCA_028565675.1 Sorex palustris | reverse complement strand
CTCCATCTACACATGAACACTTACAACAATATGGGTAAAGAATGGAAGCAAACAAACAAACAAGAACCCATAACAGATTGAGATGACATCTAAAGAAAAACAGTCAAGTACAGAAACCAAAGATCACATTAATCTCGAGTTAGTTTCTGAAGACTCTCCTTGGAGTTAAGATTGGTGGCCAGTACTGTCTGCTCAGCAGGTCTATGGTCAGGAATGCTTCAGAGTAAACTGCCCAAACTTTTTTATACATGGTAATACCTTTGAAAGGAGGTAAAAATCGACCCCTCTCTCCCCACTCTTTATACCTTTTTACAGTATTTTGGGAATAGCACATGAAGTGAGTAGCAGTGGAGAGCCATTTGTAGCATAATTCAGTCACAAATGGCAACCCACTCCCAGCAGGCTTATCTGTAAAAAATTGACTTTAAGTTGAACCTAGTGAGCTGCAAGCTTCTAATCACACTTGGCAGCACATAGCTGGTTTTGAATATAACCCCCGGTTCCAAGTGGATCGTGGAACTAAATCACTCTTATTCCAGCCTGCTCAGTCTGAACCATCTCATTTTATAGTGTGGTTAGCATAGCCTTTCCAGTTAAGGACGACTGCTCAAAGCACTCAGGGCAATGTTTTCTTAGCACAAGACTGAAAGTGAGACAGTTGACACAAATTGCATCATATGCTGCTTAAGATTGAATGTTGTTGCTGCCAGGAAATATTTTTGCAAAGGTTACAGATGTATAACAAAATAAGACATGTACCAAAAATCAAACCCTCCATCAACATTCCTCTTTAGTCCAAGATTTCAATCATATCACTTGACTGAAATGGAGACAATTAACCAAGAAGATACAAAACTTTACATATATATTTATTTTTAATACCACAAATTTTGGTATAATAACAATATATTTCAAATGCTGTCCATTACATAAAATGCTTTGGTTCCCAACAAATTACAATTGATGCTTTTAAGGTTTCACTCCAAAAGTGCTATTTGCTCATTCGTATCTCTTTCTATATATTTAACCTGTTAATGGGAGAGCTCAAAAAAATAATTGCAATGATTCATTTATTCTCTAGGCATTCTGTGTTGGAAGAAAATAATAACATAGAAAGTAAATTTACAATCAATAAATGTAGGCTATATTGGGAATGCTATAAAATGATCTCCAAGTAATAGATCACTGCACTTTCATTTCCTATAAGAATATTCTGCTAGAGGTCTAAACTTTGAAACTGCCCATTTAGATTTCATAAAACACAATGCAATTTAGCCTTCTATGGATCCAAGCACCCTTTGGCTCAAGATGAAATAAATGGTTCCCTAGAATACAATATACAATATAACTTAGACAGTGTGCATATACTCCTATTAACTACTTCTCCAGTGCAATTAAGAACAGGACCTAATATGTTGGGTTCTTATTTTAATTACAGTTCTACAGCTAGTAATTAACTCAAAGAAAGGCCCTTTTGAACTTAGTGATTTCACCGTCAGAATTTTCCTTTCCATTCATATGCCTTCCATTTGAATTGTCCAGTTTTTCACAGGTATAATTGTAGAGTTAGAGTGGTTAGTGGAGCTCAAGTTAGAGAGCTTTTATTTCTTCTAGAGAGTCTTACCTACTCATTGTTTATCTCAGCAAGGACCCAGGAAAACCAGAAACAGACACAGATGCAAGTATTAAATAGATCACTCATTCTCAAAAGTTATTAGCATTAGTATGCTGGCAACCATTTAACTGAACTCTTGAATATGACATAATAGTCTTCCAAATTTGGTAGATGGTCTCAAAAATCCAATATGTCTTTCTTTGTCTTTCTTCAAAGTCTGAAGCATCAAGGTCATTGAGTCCTCTGTACCATAATCAAACTTCAGGTGATATAGGAACATTATAGAAAACAGGTTCTTGCGTGCGTATGCACGCGCACTTACACACACACACACGAAGAAGAAACTTTTCATCTCCCAACTATAGTGTCTCTTCTTTCCTCTCTTTTTCTTTCCTTCTCCCTCTCTCAAAAAAAAATGTACCTCTCAAAGTGTTGCAAAGAAGTGGAGATGAATGAATGAAATGAAGAATGAAGAAATTCATAATTTGTTATAAACGTGATTTACCAAGATGTTGATAACATCATTATTCCAGGCCTTAAATGTTCCAGTACCAATCCCACCACTGGTGTGACCTTCCTTCCACCAATGTCCCAGTTTTCCACACACCATATAGCCTGTCCCCTGCAGGCACAAACAAATTTGCTTTGTATTGTTACAACACAAAGGCAAATGGAATTGCCAAAATTGAGATCAATATGAGTCAATTTGTGATCATTGTAATATCTCACAATGGTATTATTAAAGTCCTTGTCTGAGGATCTACTGTTCAGGTTACACTAGATGAGTCTTTTGTGTTATTGTTTAGGCTCATTGAGCTTGGTGGGCTTCTGGGCAACTTTCTATCAGATATGGAGTGAATCTACTGGGCTAACAAGTACTTGGAAATTTTGAGATGATGCACAGTCTATGAGCTACAGAAAATTTTGAGATGATGCACAGTCTATGAGCTACAGATCTCCAACAGTTTGGTGGCTTGACAGTTTGATGAGGCTCCATTGTGAAACTAAGCTGTTTCTACGTTGGGTGTGGCTACAAGCTAATGTGCCTTCAGGCCGAAAGGGGAATCTGCCTACTATTCCCATTCATGTGGAGGACCCAGAGTTCTCATTAGGACTAGTCTATCTGGAAAGGTTCTGTGATATGTTATTTCAAAGACATGGCAGTGGACCATTTCTTTGCCAGCAAGATGGTCTATGTAAATATTTTGTTTGGTGTTTTTTTGTTTGTTCATTTGTTTGTTTTTGCTTTTGGGGTCACACCCAGAGATGCACAGGGGTTACTCCTGGCTCTGCACTCAGGAATTACTTCTGGAGGTGCTCGGGGGACCATATGGGAGGCTGGGAATCAAACCCAGGTCAGTTTTGTGCAAGGCAAACACCCTACCCACATGTGGGTCAGGGACTCTGTTCTGTTGAAAGAATCTTTTTTCTTTGGGGAGAAAGTGTAAAACTCATTTAAACTAAAATATTAAAGTTTTTAAAGTAATCAAAGCATGTATATGCTCTTTCGGGAAGGTAGAATTTCAAAATCAAATTCAGCCTTAGGACACCTGCTGAATGAAAGGAAATATTTCCACACCATCCATCATATAAAGGGCTAATATCCAGACAGATAAATTCCAGGCAATCTCACTCATTTGTGGAATAAAGAGAAACAAAACAAGGGAATCAACAGTATCAAATGATGACAAATTCTTGGCTTTTGATATAAAACTGAGATCACCAAGCAGTAGAGGTAGAGGTTCAGAGAATAAAGAGGGTATAGACGGGACAGTGGTGAGCATGTTGGATATTAATGGTGGAGATTAATGCGCAATTATACATCAGAGCCATAAATCTTAATACCAATGTAACCTTGTTATCAAAAAAATCATAGATTTAAAATAATAATAATGAAGTATAAATAAAAAATAATATAGGGAATAAGTCTATAATTCATTATTTTTATATTATATGTTCAAGGATAATTCTGGAATTATTCTTAATTCCTAATGGTATGGGATTTCCTTTCAGGGTAAGGAAAACATTCAAAACTCTAGTGTGATGATGGTGACACAACTGCCATATTCAGAGCACTGCAAATACAGAGCAAGTTGTCAAATCGTATCCTTTAAATACATGAATTGCATAATGGGTGAAATATATGTGTAAGTAAAGCTACTATATGTTTTAAAAGCAGAAATTAAGAATAATAATCTCTGTTGTAAATAAGGATAAAAAATTATCTTATGCCAGAATCTTGATAATAATGGTCAATTTTATATTTAAAATCTCTAGATTAGGGACCAAGAACATGCAAGGCATGCACATCCTTGTACCCTTGGGTTTGATCCCTGAAACCATGTGGCCTCCCAAACATCATGTCCTGGTGGTTTCTGAGCAACCGCTGCTGTGCCCCTAAATGGGTAAATATTGCTGGAAGGGGTCCTCAGACCCTTCAACAAAGTTTGGGAGTCCCCCAGGGAAAAAATTCTAAATTAGTCACAGAGTTAAGAATCCACACGTTTAGAATTTACAATTTCAAGGGAAGGTGAATATCTTGTGCACTATTCCGGAAACGTGGAATAAGAGGTGGAGGCAATTAACTAAATTATCAGGACAAATTTGCTCAGTTCTATTAAGAATTATAGGTCCATTTAGGTAAAGGAAAAAGAGCTTCACAACATCCTAATCAAACAGATTTTTTCACTTGATAACACTGTCCATTTCAGATTCACCACTAAACCAGAGCTCACCATTCAAGCTAGATCTCTATGGCCCTAAATAATCAAAAATTTTTTGAGGTCCTCAGTCACTTTGTAATGTTCAAATGAAATCTTACTATATATGTTGGGTGGACACAAACCCTATCAATCACATTGTATTTTTACAAATATTGATTGACAATATAGAACAAACTGGAATAGGGTCTAGAGCAATCGTACAAAAGGTAGAACATTTGCCTTGCATACAAGCCGCCTGGATTCAATCTCTGACACCCTTTACGGTCCCCCAAGCATCACTAGGAGTGATCCCTGAGGGCAGAGCCAGGAGAAAGTCATGAGCATGTCTGGGTGTGAATCCACCTTCCAAAAAATCAACAAAATAGATAACACATAGTGGAATGCAACTGAAGAACTCTGAGCTCTGATTTTTATTTATGGCAGAGAATTGTGTCTAGAAAATATAATACAAAATTAAACAAAAGCAACTATAAGCAGATCTGGAGATCTGGTATTACCTGCCAAAAAAATACCTGCTCTCCAATCCAATCCAAGCAAAAAATGAAAAATATTTTACAGGTGTCAGTCTAATACCTCTTCAAAAATTTTACAGACATCATGTCTTAATCATTTGGGAGTTAGTAAAGCCAAGTCATAGGGTTTGAGGAATAAATTTTCCAGTTTTTTTCTTTAAATTTTAATGTAGGAGTACTGCTATTTATTCAGCCATTGGTTAGGCTGATTGAATTGGGCATGAACTCCACCTTACTTTTTTTTTTCCTTTTCATAAATTTATTTATTGAATCATCATGAGAGTGGCTACAAAGCTTACAGGTTTAAGTCAGTTATACAATGTTGAAACACCCATACCTTCACCAGTGCCCATTCTCCACCACCAAAAACCCCAGTATACCCCCCTTACCATACCCTCACCCTACCTGTGGGGCAGATGATTTTCACATTACTCTCTCTCTCTCTACTTTGATTACATTCAATATTTCTACACCAGATCCACCATTATTATTTGGGATTTTACCCCAACACTCAGATCTGCCAAAAAGGCAAGCGTAGACAATTTGTTTTTTATTGCTGGTTATAAATAACATATGATGTCTCATGGCTGCAGTAGTGGTCACACAATTTTGGAATTCTGAAATTTTAACAAAAAATCTGGAGGGATTTCTGCCAAAAGCCACTGAGTTTCGAGATTTGTTTCTGAGTTCTGGGATCATGGCCGTTAAGCAGAATGATCAGGAGCCAGAGAGGCCATTCATGGGTGATGACTCAGGGTCTCGTTGGGGTGGGGAGGAAAGGGCCAGCTCCACCCCCATCCCCTGAGGCCCCATGTGTCTTTTCATGTGAGCCCAAACCTGACTGTATAATGGCCTCTGAAGGATGGCGGCCACCAAGTCGCCAGGGGGAACAGGCCAAGGGAAACCTATTCCCACGTGGGGTGGCTTGGAGAGTAACCTACTGCGTGGTCCAGACCCATTTCTGCCAAAAGCCGCTGGGTTCCAAGGTTTGTTTCTGAGTCTCTTGGATCATTAAGCAACTTGATCAGGAACCAGAGAGGCCGTTCGTGGATGGCAATTCGGGGTCTCATTGTGGCGGGAAGAAAAAATTTTTCAGTTTTATGATATGGGAAACTAAGTCTCCTGTCTCAACTTCATTTTACAAGATAATAAAGCATTCAGAATAAACCTGCATTTTTATCACACTTTAACCTTGGTGGAAAATTTACATAAATCCAATAGTGTATTTAAAATGAATGGAGGTAGATAATAAATAAATGAAAGATGGGTAGATAGATACTAGATTTAATGTATTTTTGTGTGGGTATAGACATTTAAAGTGCAATGCAAGACTAGTTGAAAATTAAGTATTTAGAATCAGGGCTGCTCATGTCACTGACTCTTGAGGAGAAGACACAAATGTCAAAGACAGTATATGTCAAATGTACTGGGACCCGTCAATACTTTCTTAGCAATAAGGGAATATTCAGCAATGACTTAAGACTAAGTCACTTGTCTGGTGATCCTGGCAGCAAATGTCAGAGGAGGTTGCCCTTCAGGTTATCTGTCACTGACACTTGACCGCAGTATTTTTCTTTTCTCACCAGAGGAAAGAGAAAGTCAGCACTGTGGAGGAGGTGGGGCTGTCAGGAGAGTGATGGGAAAAGATGCACACGTTGAAAATGATGGATTTCCCACACTGAATCCATACACTCCCTGTTCAGAACAGTCAAGACAGGTCATTATTATCCGAGCATGATTCAGAGAGGGAACACTCCTTGTTGCAAACATGCAAACAAGTTGAAAGTTTCTGACATCCCATCCAGAGGAGACATATTTGGCTGTGCCTACCTAGAGGTCATGCTGATGTCTGTGACAGCATTTCTAATTTCTGTGGCTTCAAGGATGCAACCACTAAGCTGTCTAACACCAAAACAGGTTTGGTGTTCTGACTTCCAGTGAGTTGGATTGAGTCTTGCCGATATATCCCTCTGGCATTGAGTGGAGAGAGAATAGACATTCCTCCCCCTCACAATGTATTTTGTGGCAATTAATTTTTTATTACTTAATTTTCCCCCAATTTGCCTCTTTATTTAAATATCATGGTTAACAAAGTTCATGATGATTTGCTACAGGAATTCAATATTCCAACACCAATCCCACAACCATTACACTTTCCCTCCAATTTTTGTTTCCAATCAACCATTGTTTCCAATCACCCCTCAGCCTTCTCCCATAGCAGACCCTCAATAATGTATTTACTATTGATTGTTATCAATAATTTGCTAACATAATGATCAAAAAACATTTACTTAGAAGAAAGTTAGTGAAGATTGTTGCATCTCACCCTGTAGCCATTATGTCCCCATACAAGAGATTACTAAGAAGTTGTTACAGGTTAAGCCTTCTGTGTTTATACTTTGTTAATCAAGACTGGTTGCCTTCTACATTACTTCTCTTACAGTCTGGTGTATTTTGTGGCAATTTAGAAGCATAGGAGAAAATACATAAAGATGTCTGACTCTCCATATAGCAGAAATAGATAAAGACAATGTCCAAGAGAAGGACAAAAGGAACTATCCTCTTTCCCTTCTGAAGTTCTTGGACCTGCTGAAGAAATAAATCAGCATCATATTTGTAGAAGAAAAAAGAACAAATTTACTTATGTAGGGTTTGGGGCTACAGCCAGCAGTGCTCAGGAATTACTCATAACTCTGTGCTCTGAGGTCATTCCTGGCAGGATTTGGGGAAATCATGTTTTGCTGGAGGTCAAACCCAGGTTGGCTACATTCAAGGCAAACAACTTGCATGCTGTACTATTTCTCTGACCTCCCAAAAAAGAATTTATGTATGGAGAATTTACAAGGCTGAAAATTCTGGAGTAAATGAAAGCAACCTAGCATTTATATGCTTGATGTCATATATGAAATAATGGGCCAACAAGGAGAAATAAGGAAGGTTGACGAAAGTAGATCTTCTACTACCATACAGGCATATTTCTCTGATAGAAAGTTTATATATGCTAATGATATTAACTCTGGGTCATTTTCATTCTTTAAGGCAATGGTGGCAGTTTCTTTTGAAAATCTTAGGGTCTCAGGTGACCTCAGCTTTACACACTTATGATGGAAATGGAGGGCAAAGGTGGAGAGTCAGATAACCTAGTTAATACAATTGGTCATTTTAAATCTCACCAATACGAAGAGTAGCTAGTCAACTAGATGATGTAAATTGTTTTGCAGATCACTATTATAGGAATAGTCCATGGGGCAAGCAACTGCCTCTTGGACCAAGGCTCATGCCCTAGAGGATGACAGTCTCTCTTTGACCCTTTACCTGAGCCAGAACAAAATTAGAAAACTAGAATGTTTTCTGCAGCTTGTTTCAAATCCAATTCCCTCAATTTATTAGACTAGCAATGGTCTCCTAAGTCTCTGTATATACTGTGATAGCTATATCTTACCTGGAGATCTGTGCTTTAACTGCTTATATAGATCAATGGCATGCTATCCCCTGCAAAAGAGAATACACACTCTCATGTGTGCAGATAATGTATTGATTCTAATAATTCACTGCTTTAAATGAAAAACATTATTTGAATAGAGTGATGATTCTACTATAAGAAAGTATAAAAGCAGCAGCTCTCATTTACATCCATGTGACCAGAAAACAAAAGAAAACCAAAAGGACCAAGAACAGCAAGCAGAGGCAGTGGATTCAGACCACAGAGCACTGGCCACAGACCAGCAGACTATTAAGAGCACCAAACCTCAAGAAACACTGGCCTGTGGGCAAGGAACAGTCCGGTGGAGGACACTGGACCAATGGGCTTCACATGACAGAACCATCGAGAAACCAGCATGGACCAAGGATAACAGACACAGAACCACTGAAAGACAAAACCAGTGAGAAACTAGCAGGAGGACTCAGGGTATGGGGGAACCCGAAACTACCCTCTTAAAACAGCTAAATAGATAACTATAATATCATAAAGATCTGGAGTTTTATGCTAATTTTGTACAATGGCTCAAAGACATACTCTAGACTAGCCAGTTTTATAATAACAATGCCACCAGGATGCCTTTGAGATGGGAAAATAAACAACAAAGCCAGCTCCATACATCTTGGAAAGAGCATAATGGAACTCTAGTAAAGTCTCTCCATCTTTCACATTGCCTCAACTCTATTCCCCTCCCCCCCCCAGTATATATCAGTGCCAAGCAAGTCCGTACTTGCCAGCACAGCCCAGAGAGAATACGCCCTGAGGGATGCAAGATTGCGAAGTATTTCCCCTAGTCCTGAAGGTTGTAAATGATTCCATTAGATAAACAAGCGTACCCCAGCTTTAGGGCACAGGTTGAACAAAATGGTACATCTGGGAAAGAATGAACTGATCTGTCTGGAGTGTCTTAGAGATGTGTTCTCAGATTGTTCTTCATCAGCTTTACTGGAAAAAAAAAAACAGAGAATGAGGATGCACAAAGCCATGGTGTTTGAAACTGGCCATAGAGCATTCACTCGGAGACCAGGCCAATGATGGACTGAGTCCTTGGAGATACATTCAAGCTCTTGGCATCTTTTCTTTAAAATATTCTTTCGTGTGATAGATAGCCAAGCTCTACCTGTGACCATGCTCTGTTTTGCCATGTCTCTAGACATTCGGAAAAGGATAAAAAAGGCTGTGGTGAAAGAAACTACAGTTACCCAGAGTTTTCAGAATGTGCCTCTGCACAAGTCCGAAGGGTCCATCACAGGCGGTCAATGCAAGCTCCCTGTCGCTGTGTCTGTATCTTGTGTCCTCTGGAAATGAGAGAGCTCAGCTATATCTACTCTCCTCAAATGGATCCAGAGTTCAACAACTAATTAAAAGGTCTTCAACTCCCTCAGTGAGAGACATCAAGTCACTCCTTCTAGCTTTACAAGGGGTTCATTGAAGATTAAGTAGTGAAATGGGGAGATGGAAATCTTTGTGTTAAGGGAATGGAATGAAATGTGTCACGCAGACCAGCTCAAGGTGCAAGTTTATTGATGATAGTTTTTTTGTTTCTGCTGGTCCATTTAAGCTCCGTTCAATGTCCATGTGCTACTTTTACACATGCGCACACACACACACTCACACACACATATACACACACACATGCACACACACATCCAAAAAATTTATAAGGATGATTGTTCATTTATCTTTTCTATGGTTATGGGGACATGCCTGGTAATGTTAAGGAGTTATTCCTGATTTTGCAGACAGAAACCATTCCTGACTGGCTTAGAGGACCATATGGGGTGCTGCAATCAAATCTGAGTCAGTGATGTGCAAAACAAACTCCCTACCTACTGTATTATTATCTGGTATCTACTGTTCATTTTTTACTGAGAAAAGGGATGGAATAAAACAGGA
>JAOXYA010134081.1:0-10228 GCA_028565675.1 Sorex palustris | reverse complement strand
CAAATTTTTGTGCTTGGGTTTCAGTTATACAATGATCGAATACCCATCCCTCCACCAGTGCCCATCCTCCACCACCATTGATCCCAGTGTCCCTCCCACCTCCTATCCCTTCCATCCCACCCTTCCTCTGTGGCAGGGCATTCCCTTTTGTTATCGCTCTCCTTTTGAGTGCTGTGGTTTGCAAAAGAGACATTGAGTGGCAGTCTTGTTAGGTCTATAGTCTACTCTCATCACATATTTCCCCATCCTGAAAGGAACCGCCCAACACCCTTTATTTGGTGCTTCCTTCTTAGAGGTCTTTCCTGACAGTGCTCAGGGAATCATGTAGTGCTGGGGATTGAACTTGAACCTCCCGCCTGCGCTGCATGTGCTCAGCCTGTGGAGCTGTCTCTCTGCGCCTCTTTGGTTCATTTTAAAGAAAACTGGGAGCAGGAGTCATCTGTTCCCATTGTCATCTGTAGCCATTTCCCCAGAAGTTCTGTAAAGGAGATACTCTCTCTGACGAAACAGGCAGACTCTGCTCTGTTCCTCTGAACACACACACTTGTCTCTGTACACATCCTTCATGGGTCCAGCCATGACCTGATAAATCTGGTTAGGAAAAGAGAACTTCTCATGTCATTATTCTGATTCACGGAAACATAAAATCAAAAACAAATGAACTGAGTTTAGAAATTGATTGATTTAGTATAAGTTTACTCTAGACTTTCAAAACTTTTCCTGCTTGTGATCCCTAATACTTTTTTGGGCTAAAAAATTCTGTTACAACTCCTGGCATATGATTATATAGAATCTCTGTCACTGTCCTCTTGTTGTTCGTCGATTTGTTCTAGCGGGCCTAGTAACATCTCCATTATGACACTTGTTACTATGTTTTGGCATATCGTATACGTCACGGGTAGCTTGCCAGGCTTTGCTGTGTGGGCGAATAATTATTTAAATCAAACATGCACGGTTAATAAAGCGTAAAGAAGTTTTATCTCAATTTTTTTTTTTCGGTTGAGCCTCCACAGCAGTGCTCAGAGATTCCGGGGCCACTTCCAGTGATTCTCTGTTGGTTTGGCTGGCGGGTCAGTGTGAAGGCCAGAGGATGCAGTGATGCTTGAACCAGGGAATCCTGGGCCTTGGACTGGGAATCCTAAGGACCCCCTGGGGGGTGCTTAGGGGCCTCCAGTGCTGTACCTGGAGATGGGTGTTGGGATTGAACTGAGTCAGGTGCTAACCCTATAACTATCTCCACACCTCCAAGGCATTTATTTTAAAGACAGTTTTTCTTTTTAGAAAGTTAAGCAGCCCCATATGGGGCCGCAACCCACAGTTTGGGAAACGAGGATCTTGAGACCTCGCTGATAATGCTCCCACCTTTTGATTGTCACATCCAGTTGCTTTGTGTTCCCCTAGCTAGTTGCAGTTGTTACCTCATTCATTTCGTTAAATTATTTTATCCCTGGGTTTGATTTTGGAGACTTCTGGAAGTGCATGTGTAGCCAAATAAGCAGGAGGAAATAGCTAAAGAATTCCTTGCTGTCCATTATGGAGGCATGGTCCTTTGGTGTCCTCGAAGGGCTGAGGTGATCTCTCCAACCTTGCTGTGTCTCCCCACAGCTGTGTACCTTTCTGAGTTCAACACTCCTGGCTACTGCCATCTTGCTAGCCCTGGACTTGCTCCTACCTCTCCCTGGCATGGTCCCTCATCTTCTTCAGGATTTTGTTCAGAGGTCATCTAGTCAAGTGACTGTTTGCCTGTTGATCCAAAATTGTCACACACGCACACACACCCCCTCCACGCCCCAACACACAGACACACTCTTCTAACACACACACTGTCTATTACTTTCTTAATTTTTCTCCAAAGCATTGATCTAACCACTTTTATTTTCCTTATTGTTAGGGAGGAAGAGGAGCTGGAGCCATACCTGGTGGTGCTCAGGGGCTACTCCTGGCGTGGTGCTGGGCAAGTGTTGGAAGTTGAACCCAGTTGACACATGCAAAGCTTGTGCTCTTACTCCTTGAGTCATCTTCCTGGCCCTCATCTAGTTTTAAATCTATCGACACATTTTATTCCTAACTCCCTGTGCTTGAGTGAAAGCTCTGTGTGCGCAGGGTTATGCCAGTTTTGCCAATGACTGGAAAAATACTTGGCATGCAATAGGCTTTTTGTGGTTGTTGTTGTTGTTATTTTGTTTTGTTATCGAGCCACCCACAGTGGTACTCAGGGCATTTTCTTGCTTTGTACTTAGGTACTGTCAGGGGTTAAATTAGTGTTGACTTGTCACAGTCACAGTCCTCCTGTTGTTCATCGATTTGATCAAGTGGGCCCAGTAATGTCTCCATTGTGAGACTTTTTGTTACTGTGTTTGGCGTATCAAATATGTCATGGGGAGCTTGCCAGGCTTTGCCATGCGGGCGGGATACTCTCAGTAGCTTGCCGGGCTCTCCGAGAGGGGCAGAGGAATCGAACTTGGGTCGGCCATGTTGGGTGCAAGGCAAACGCCCTACCTGCTGTGCTATCGCTCCAGCCCAGTGTTGATTTGTATGCAAGGCAATTGCCTTAATCCCTGACCTAACTCTCTGGTCCCAGTTATCGGTTATTAGAGGATTAAAGATTGGTGGTGTTTGATGTGCCTCAGTGGTACCAGGATCATGGATAATGTTTGTCTACTCTAGATCACTGAGTCTTTGTGTGTTTTGGTGCTGGAATTGAACCCAGGGCCTCATACATGCCTTGCTCATGTCCTGCTGCTGAGCTATACTCTGGTCTCTGAAGTCCCTGAGTTTTAAAAATGTTTTCATGTTCCCTGCAGGTTTTCAGGATTTCTTCATTTACACAGAAGTTTCTGCTGTGTATTCTCAGTCAGGCACTAAGATTCCAGCTTAGAGGCTCTGTATAAGCATGTTTATATTTGCATTTCCAGGACAAGTACAACTGGTGACAGGTAGCATAAAAGTGTTAGACTTACCACTGGGTCTCACAAAGACAAAGTGGAAAGTACACAGTTATTATTCAGTTGGATTGGGGTAAAACGGGAGAAGATCAGGACACAAAATCATCGTTGTGTGGGTGTTTTGAAAGAGATCAGAGAAAAGGGAAACACCAATATCTTGGTTTGGAAGAGCTTTTAAGAGACCCAAGCCTTTAAAAGATCTTTTATTTTCCCCCCCCCTCAGTGGACAATAGGGAGGGAATGCTCAAGTATAGGAACATTCTGAGTGGAGATACACAGGCAGGCACAAACCTTGTTGTTGAAACGGTGAGTTGCCTTTTATTGCTGGAATATTGAGTTCTTGAAAGTAGAGGTGAGAAACAGGTAGAGCATTTGATCCCAGCTTCATCAGGAAGGTATTCAGTGTCCTGCTGAAACCTGAATGTTATTCTGAAGACAGTGGAACACCATTGTGGTGTCTCTTTTATGAACTTAGGGAGAGCTCACTGGTGGGGAACCTGCTTTGCAGGCACGCGGTCATCAGTTTGGTCCCTCTCACTGCCCCAGGTGCTGGTTGCAGTGCCCATGCACTGCCATTTGGGATTCCCAACAAAAGTGATTGCCAGTGAGCACCACAATTCAGTGCAATGTGTTCAATCGTATGGTGAAGCTGGTTAAATAGGAATACAGTCTGCAAGTTGTCTCAGTGTCACTTGCTGGGTTTTGATAGTGTACTGTCGTTCTATAAGCTATTGCCTTTGGGATTCTTGGAGAAGAACCAAGCTGTGAGCCAGATAGGAGCTGTGTTGCTCTGCCACTTCAGAGCCAAACACCAGAATTTGGCACGGCTAGAAGAGAGATGATGTAACTTGTAGACATTCGATCACATTTGATCTACATTGTGGGAGTTCGTGGCAACCAAAGATCAGCATTTCCTCCCAGGCAGCCCCGATCTGGCTCTGTCATGGCTAGAGATGCTTGATGTTGAATTGTGCCTTGTCAACCAGACTAATCTTTAATGTTTGGTTCTCTGGGAGGTGGCAGGGCACTGAAGTGCATCAAAAGCAGCTTTTGTTTTGATAAAGTTGGTCAAATTAGTTCAGAGGAGTCAGGTTACTGTAACCTTGAGCTCGGGTTGTTGTGAAGGGATGAGATCAGACTTTAGCAAGGGTTTCAGAAGGATTATTGCCTTTTGCAGGGCAAATTGTTTGGAATTGGAGTGGGTCTCCTTCCTGGTGGATTGTATGCCCTTTAAATCGAAAATGCCTTTATATTCCAGCCACAGACAAAGGGTAGCCTAGTTGAATAGGGCTCCCCCTTCCCCTCTTGCTTCCTCTTCTCTCCGTTTCTTGAGTAACATGGTCCATCTGATTTCAGAACAGCGACTGCCAACCCCTGATATACCTGGGATGTTCCGTAGAACTGTATGAGAACAATGTGCCTTCTGCACTGTGTGACAAGGATGATTTTAGTGTGGACTCTTGCTCAAGATTTTTTAAATTCTTTTCATTTCTCCTCTTAGAGTTTATGCCTAAACTGATCTCTCTCAAAGTCTGATTGTTTTCTCAATCCTCCCATTCCTTTTTATATAGTGAACCACAGTTGAGGGTGGACAGTGTCTGAATGGTTTGGCACTGAGAGCTTCTCTGACGAGATGCTACTGCCTGGACTGTTGTTGGTGGGTGCTTGCTAGGTAGGAAGGGGGGAGAGTTTGGGAAGGGAGGCTGCACACTGAGCTCCATTTTATGTGACTTGTGAGTGCCCTCAAATCTAGCAGAGAAAATGGTGAAGGCAGAGTCCACCTTTTCCCTCTGGGAAAGATTTCTCTGTCTCACTCTGATTTCCTCGCTCTCTGATTTCCTGGCTCTCTGCAATATGCTTCACACTTGTTCACTCCATTTTTGCCACATTTGCATCGTTTGAGCATTTACAGTAATTATAGCACTGTAGCATTTTAGCACTGTCCACCTGTTGTTTATCGATTTGCTCGAGCAGGTACCAGTAACATCTCACAACAAATCGTGAAACTTGTTACTGTTTTTGGCATATCAAATACATCACAGGTAACTTGCCAGGCTTTGCCTGTGGGTGAGATACTCTTGGTAGCTTGCCGGTTTTCCGAGAGCGGGGGAGGAATCGAACCTGGGTCTACTGCGTACAAGGCAAAGGCCCTACCCGCTCTGCTATTACTCCAGCCCACAGTAATTATAAGTAGGTATTTTTGTTTGTTTGCTTGTTTTTGGGTTTTAGGTCATACCCAGTGATACTGGGGAGTGGGGGTGGGGCGGTTACTCCTGGCTCTGAGCTCAGGAATTACTCCTGGTGATGCTCGGGGGTCCATATGGAATACTGGTGATTGAACCCAGGTCAGTGGTGTGCTAGGCAAACTCCCTCCCCACTGTACTATTGCTCCCAGCCCCTGTAATTACTTTTATAAGGAGATAAAGGGAATCCCATTAGGAAAAAGATTAAACATTTGTAAAACATGTAATGTGGAGTTGGAAGATAGCTCTGCGGGCTAAAGTGTGTGCTTTCCATGTGGGAGGCCAGGGTTTGGTCCCTGGAACAATATGGTTCCTGAAGCACCACTGGAAACAACCCCTGAGCACAAAAACAAAAATAAAAAAACTGGGGAAAAGTGCTTAAATATTGAAATTGCCTTTTAATTGAATTTTTCTTTTTTGACTTGATAAATGTTGAATTATTTTAATAGGTTTTTAATATTCATCCACATTTGCTTTTCTTTACGAACTTGATTTTGCCATGCTCTGTTATTCTTTTACTCTTCTGCCAGATTGGGTTTGCTAGTATTTATTTCTGCATTTGTAGTCATACATGAGATAACTGATAGTTTTCTTTTTTTTTCACTGTGTGCTTCATCTGTGTGAGGCACAGTGTTTAGCATCCAGGTCTGCAGAACTCCCGTGCCCGGGTTCATCCGTCATCACTACAGCCCACCTCTGAAGAGAAGAGACCGTTTTGAACCTTAAATCCCTGTGGTTGGAAGTGCTTATCCTTTTAAAAGTTTTTTTTTTTCAAATTGGAAGTAATGTAGAGTTATGTAAACAATCCAAAAATAGCATTAAACATTCCTATATCCTTTAAGGAGATTCAGCTAAGGCTAGTTAATATTTTGCTACATTTGCTTTTCAGTCATCTGTATACTTTTCTCTAACTACTAAACCCATTTGACAGTTGCAGATTCTTTCTTTACCCTCAGTGTGCTATATGTTTCCTTAAAAAAAATATAACAACAATAAAAATACCCATTGTGTAGTTATGAAAACTCGGGAATTAACTTTGATACTCTAATGGTTCAAATTTTACCTTTTAGACTTCTTACTCCTTTGGTAGCATCAGATGGGGGGGGGGGCATGGATCTGGATCTAATCTTGGATCAGACATTGCCTTGTCTCTTCAATCTCCTTTAATCCCAAACTCTTATCTTGCATTGTCTTTGATGACCTTGCCTTTTTTTTTTTAAAAAAGAGGACTGTTCAATTCCTTTTTTGTAACTGTAACCTTTGGATGACTCTGACATGGATATGGCTTTGCTGGTTTGGGCCAGAATTAGCTCAGAGATGATTGTCCTTAGGGGGCATCATGTGTGTTTGGGGAGTTTAAGAGGTTTACTTTGTATCACTGGTGATTAATATCAGTCATCCAGTTTAGTAGCATCTGCCAGGCCTCTCCATTTTAAAGCTGCTTTGTTTCATTTTGTAATTATAATTAATAAATGTTTTGTGGGATGATACTGTGAGGCTACTTCAATATCTCATTCCTCATCAAGTTTTCATTCATTTCAACATTATCATCTCTTTTGAGGTGGTTGGCAAGGAAACTCAGTGAAGTTACCAACCTTTGCTTCCCTTAGAGCTAAATGAAACCAGGAGAAAGGGGGTCAGTTTTAGTAGGCCCATCAGCCACACATTTCTTTTGTAATGGCAGCTTTTGGTCTTGGTGTTAATTCAATTTTAGTTACTGTCTTTAGAGTAGTGATTGATCCTAACCTTTGAATTCCGGATTTAGTCATCTAGAACCCAGAATCCCTCACCCAGTTTATTCCGGTTACAAGTGCCTTTTGGATCTTTGGCCTGTGGCTGTTGTCTTTGAGCCTGGACCCCTTATCTTTGCTTTTGATTAGCATCCTGGCTGAAAATTCTCTTGAGTTGAAGTTCTGTAAATACCCATAGCTGCTGGCTACTAAACCTACCTTTTCTGACCATTGTCTACCAGCCCCAGTTCCTGAGTCTGGTTGCTGAGACTGCAGTTGTGGGAGTCTGAAGCAGTTTTTCAGTTTAAATGGCAAAGCATTCTATGGAGGAATTAAGTGCAGGTTGATATATGGTTAATTACAAGTCCTTAAAATTAGTCACTGTCACTGTCACTGCCCTCCCTTTGTTCATCGATTTTCTCGAGCGGGCCCAGTAATGACTCTATCGTGAGACTTGTTGTTACTGTGTTTGGCATATCGAATACGTCACGGGTAGCTTGCCAGGCTCTGCCGTGCGGGTGAGGTACTCTCAGTAGCTTGCCGGGCTCTCCGAGAGGGGTGGAGGAATCGAACTCGGCCACATGGCCACATTGGCCACATGGGCCGCATGCAAGGCAAACGCCCTACCACTTAAAATTAGAAGCAATGTAAATTACAGAAACAGGGGATAAATGAAGGAGAAAATAACCAAGGGGGACCTGAGAGATAGTATAGGGGTTAAGGTGTTTTCGTTTGTGTGCAGCCAATGCTGGTTTCATCCCACCTGATCCCCTGACTACTGCTAGGAGTGATCCCTGAGCTCATAGCTAGGAGTAGCTTCCCAAGCATTGCTGGGCTAGGGCTCCCCTCTCCCCACTCCCCCCCCCCCAATTCAGATCCAAATTCACGGAAGAATATAGATTGGCAGAGACGCAAGAAAGGCACAGAGGTAAGAATATGCATGCTGGGGCCCAGAGATTGTACAAAGGTAAGGCACTTGCCTCGCATAGTGTCTACCCAGGTTCCATGCCTCCTCCTTACCCCCAAGCCCCATACACACAGTAAAGAATATGTAGGCTTACTGCAGAGTAGAAAATCTTTTCGGAAAATAACACAGCCAGAATTTGAGGGTAGGATGATAAGGTAAAGGCAGAGTGGGGCACCCTCCCTCATGCTAACTTCTGTACCAGGGTCATGAGGTTGACCAGTTGCTCCTCATTCTGTGCCCTTTTGCAAGTAAGCAGGCTTTTTCTGTTTTGCTTTGTTTTGGGACTGCACCTGGTGATACTCAGTGGTTATTGCTGACTCTGCACTCAGGAATTACTCCTGTCTGTGCTCGGGGGACAATATGGGATGTTGGGAATTGAACCCGGGTCAGCTGCGTGCTAGGCAAACTCCCTACCTGCTGTACTACCTCTCTGTCCCCAAGTTTGCAGACATTTTTAGTAGCCATGTGTCTGATTTTGGTCTCCATTTACAGTACCCTTCTCCTGTTTAGTTGAACAGGAGGTTAAGCAACAAAGAAGGTTGGTCTCTTTGGGTCAGTATTGGTAAAGGGAATCTACTCTTGCCCACCCACCCCCTTTATTTAACAAGTTACCTTGTCCCTTTTTTAGAGCACAGTTTCTCAGATTTTCTAGGTTTCTGATCTCACCAGTGTCCTTTCGGGGAATGCTGGTGACTCTTATTCATGAGACATCAATGAGGTAAGACATGACAGTAGTTGGACACGATCATGTCCCACTTACTCAGCAGTCATGTTCCTGTTGCCCAAGCCTAGAAAGGAAAGTGCAGCTCCTAAGAATGGCAGTGCCACAAGGCTCTGTCATGTGGTGAAGTAATGTCAGGTGATTGATTTTGAAATAGATTCCTGTAGAAAGCCATGAATATAGTCAAGGCTACTCTTCGATATCTTAGTTCCCTTTTAAAACTGGACTTTTTCTTGAGTGCCAGAGGATGGGTGGGTGGAGAGATAGCTCTTTTCTTCAGAGGTAGGCACCGCCTACTGGTGTCCCTCCTTGAACCCACTTTTCATGAGGTGACCCCCTCTCATCCCCACCCTCCAGAATCCACAGCGTGTTCTTATCAGTGAGTATCACTGGGCATGCAGGTCATGAAGGGGATCTGAATTTGAGTAGAGACCATGGTCCCTCCTTCCTTTTGCAGAGAAATATATATGAATATCAGAAATCTCCAATAAAATCATATTGTTTGTCCCCCAAAACACTTGGCCTTTCCTCAGTCTTTTAATTTTTTTTTTTATCTTTTTCAGTAATGAGTTCTTCAACTTTTAGTTTGCTATCAAATTAAAAGCAGTGCATCGTTATGGAGAAAGATGCATTGTCCTGGTAGTAATGGGAGATGACAGGAGCCATTGAGTAAGTGACCAAGGATCAAAAGCACTGCAGCCTGGAGCGACCTGAGGTTGTGGTCATAGCATCCCATGTTTGGACTGTTTCTAAGCACTCCAGTGTTGGGTTCAGTATTGGTAACTAGCATTTATAATGATTTCTCCTATTAATAGACCAGAAAAGGTGGAACATCCAGTATACAAACAAGTTAGGAACCAAGATGTTTATAATAGCTTATTCTGAAGGATAAATATGCAGGATGTAAAAAAAAAAATAGAAAAGCTGGTCTGTTGTATCACCCATGAACTTAATTACCCTTAGCATATTAGTACTCAGCCCTCAAGCTTTTTCTGAGATATGGCACATATAATGCTATACATGTCTTGTATAGGCTATATCTATTGATGCTAAATAAATGTCTAATATCGGCTAAATTTGCATGTGAGAATTTGAGACCCTTTTGTTTTTCCAGTTTCTTTCTGTCCCTTCCCTCTGTTCTTCTTTTCCTCCCATTCCCCTTCCCCTTTCTCTTCCTTTGCCTTCCCTTCCCCTTTTCCTCCCTTTCTTCTTCCTCTCCCATTCTCTCCCACTCCCCTCTTTTTTCCCTTTTCTTTCCCCGTACCCCCAGGATCTCATCCCTTTCTGTATGGTCTCTCCTGCCCCTTCCCTTTTCTTTCTTATCTTGCAGTGCCAGGGGTTGCATGTGGGGATACTGGGGATCACACTCCATGATGTACAGCTGTGTTGGGGATCAGACTCAGTCCGTTATGCATGTGTTCCCAGAACCTTGTCTTTTTAATTTTAAATGGAAAAAAATTGTTTTGAGGGAGGGAGGGAGGGAGAGAGAGGGAGAGAGAGAGAGAGAGAGAGAGAGAGAGAGAAAGAGAGAGAGAGAACATAAGAACACGAGAACGAACACAGTGGGTAAGGTGCCTTGCATGTGGCCAACCTGGCGCAATCCCTGGTATCCCATATGGTCT
>JAOXYA010134073.1:0-10228 GCA_028565675.1 Sorex palustris | reverse complement strand
AACAAAGTCTCCAATGGAGACGTTACTGGGCCCGCTCGAGCAAATCGATGATCAACGGGAGGGCCTTTACTTTATAACATATATGGGCTGGAGCGATAGCGCAGCAGGTAGGGCGTTTACTTTGCATGCAGCCAACATGGCCAACCTGAGTTTGATTCCTCTGCCCCTCTCAGAGAGCCCAGCAAGCTACCGAGAGTATCTCACCCACATGCAAAGCCTGGCAAGCTACCCGTGATATTATTAGATGTGCCAAACACAGTAACAAGTCTCACAATGTTACTGGGCCCGCTCAAGCAAATCGATGAACAATGGGAGGACAGTGGCAGTGATATAACATATATAACATATATATCTCCACTTATCTATCTAATCACTTGTCTGCCATCCATTTAGACTGCCCTACCAGCCATCTATCTTAATTTCATTATTTCCATTTATCCATTTGAATACCTATTCATTCACCAATCACTCACAGGTCAATTTATACATTATACAACTACCTGACTAAAATCATTCATAAGATATCTTTACATTCTTTGTCTCTAATCTTTTAACTAAACAGCACCCTCCCTAAGCACACCCCCCACCCCCACCACAAACATCTGAGGTTTGGATAAAACTCTTAACATTTCACAGTCTAGGTTAATTTTTACATCCTGGGAAGTCAGACAAATAGTACTACAAATATTTGTGTGTGATGGTCACAAATGTGTCTTGAAATTTAAAAGTCAATTAAAATTCTACAAATACTTGTGTGTGATGGTCACAAATGTGTCTTGAAATTTAAAAGCCAATTAAAATTCTCAAACATTGCCATTAGGGGCCCGAGAGATAGTACAGTAGGCAGAGTGCTTGCCTTGCATGCAGCAAATCCAAATTCAGTCCTCAGCATCCCATCCAAAGCCCCATTAGGAGTGATCCCTGAACACAGAGCCATGAGTAAACCCTGAGCACCATTGGGTGTGGCCCCAACCAAACAAAAAAAACAGCCAAAAAATAAAACCAAAACCAGCAACAAAGCATTGCAATAACAAAAATTTTATTTTTATATTTTATATTTACTTACTTGTTTGTTTTGGGGTTTGGGGCCACACCTGGCTGTGCTCAGGGGTTACACCTGGCTTGGCACTCAAGAATCACTTCTAGCAATACTCAGGGACCATATGGGGTGCCACAATCAAACCTGGGTCAATCGCTTGCAAGGCAAACGCCCTATCCACTGTACCATCTCTCTATACTTTAATTTATTTTTAACCACGAGGGATCCCTGCACTGTCCTTTCCCCTCAGAGATACTATTACTAAAGTAGGAAAAGTCATCTACTACTGAATCAGAAGCATGAATAGCAATAACCGTACAATCACCACTCAGTCACAAACTCCACCATAATTTGTAGTTGTCAGAACTGGTAATGGTCTCTACCACAGGCTGAGACACAGATACAGTAGCTGTGGGCTGTGTGACATTCCCAGAGAACAGCTAAAAGGTCACTTCCTGCTCTATGCTCAGGAGAGCACATCAGAATACAGATGAAGAGGAGTGACATTATTATAAGAATAGCTGTTATCACTTATTTATTTGTTTAGAGGAAAATTCTTTAGGTGGTGGAACTTTCTTTATGATCTGTGACAAATTACTTGCTGCACACCCATCAAGACAAGACCACTGAGAACCAATCACAGATACATGAGAGCTGGTTCCATAATGGGCTCACCTTTCAACGGAGATGAAATTTCTGGAGTCAGACTTGGTAGACCAGACACCTACAGATAGTGTCCATTTGTTGGGTGACCCACATGTACTGATTCTTATTCACGAAGCTTAAAATGCGGCCTTTGGGGCATAGGACACACTTTGTCAAAATTTTCCAAGAAATATTTAATAGTAAGTGTGCTATAGTCAGAACCTTAGTCAAAAGAACATTTTAGAAACTGATGGAGAGGGTCAAGCCCTTGTAATTCCCTATTACCATTTGGCAGTCTGATATTGGATATATCACTCCTCAGCAATTGGAATATCCTAGGGTCTCAAGATAAAAGATTTTGTATGGATATGGGCACTCACCATCACTAAGCCATGTATAAATAATACACAAAGGGATTAGCTATGTTGGGCTGGTGTGATAATACAGCAGGTAGGGCACTTGCCTTGCATGTACCAGGGATTGATCCCCAGCACCCCATATGGTCCCTCAACCCCTTCCAGGAATGATCCCTGAATGCAGGGCCAAAAGTAATCCCTGAACATCACCAGGTGTGGGCCCCCTCCCCCGACAAGCCCTTTTGCAGTCTTTTCCCAAAATTGATCTCATCCAACACAGTAGGCATTTCATCTATATTTTCAAGTTAACTTATATGTATATATAATCCCCACCCCACCTCAGAAATCTCAAATGACTGGGTTAGGCATGATAAAGATTCTTGCTTTATTTCACGCTAAATGGAACAGATATTCGTATTTCCTTTGGGCTGGAATGAGGATTTGACTATTCTTTTCAGACTCCAAGACTGGCACTATAATGACTACTTGTATTAGGTTTGGGAGTTATATAACCTATATTTGGTCAAAACTATGTCCCCTAAGTCAATAGATCTCAGACCTTAGCACACTGTCTTCCCTCAAGACTGTTTCCTTTAGCTGGCTTGGGTTGTTGCCCAAGAATATGAAATTCAACCTAGTTCCCAGATGATGCTGTTGGTACAGGAACTACATTTTGAGAGCCCCTGTTTTAACTAAGTCAATCCATTGAAGTTATAGTTATTCATCTATCCTCCCCATCCTGTCCCCCACTTTTTATTGTAATAAAATACCTATAATGGGCCAGAAAAATAGTACAGTAGGGAAGGCACTTGCCTGACCCAGGTTTAATGCTCTGTGGCTGACCCAGATTTGAATCTGAGAACCACATATGGTTCTCCAGCCCTGCCAGAAATGATCCCTAAACACAGCTGGGAGTAGCCTAAAAACCAAAAACCAAATAAAATAAATATATATAACACAAAAAATGACCACCTTAACTACTTTTAAGTGTATTAAAGACATTCAGAGTATACCCATCAACACCACCCAGGAACAGTTCTTCATTTCCATATCCAGTGAACATTAAGACATACATATTTATCTATGTCCTGAGGATATTTTTGTTTGTATGTCTTTTTTGACCTGCTTTCTTTTCACTTTTCCTTCTATAAGATCAAAACTTTGTTTCTACTTGTGATACCTGGCTCAAGAGCCCAGGGAAGCCAAGTCACTGGAATGAATTTCAGTGGGTATAGCAGCCAGTGCCCCCCAGTTCATCTCTTGGTCTTGTGGCTAATAAGAAAGATGGCAAGAGCTCAAGGTTCTACTACATTCTTTCCAGTGATATACCTCAGTTTTGCCAACTGCTTAGGAGGGTATTCTTCCTGAAAATTAAATCAATGTACATAAAACATAAAGAACAGAGCCTGGTACTAGTGTTTGGCAAATATTAGCCAACCTGAATTATCAATGTAACTGTCCTTTGTTTATTAACTAGGGGGACATTCTTCCCTATAATTTGATTACCTTCTAGAATTTTCTAGAATTCCCGGAGAGATAAAAGAGAGAGAGAGAGAGAGAGAGATAGAGATAGAGAGAGAGAGAGAGAGAGAGAGAGAAAGGGAGGGTGGGAGGGAGAAGGTGTCTTAAGCAACATTTATTTCTCATGGTTCCAAAGACAATGAGCCTAGATCAAGGTGTCAGTAAACAGTGTCTAGTTCATGTTCATAGTCATTTTTCATTTGTCCCTCACAAGGCAGAAGCAGAAAAGGAACTCTCTAAGGTCTGTTTTATAAGGACCTTAGTTGCATTCATGGGGTCTCCTACCTCACAATTTTGTGACCCACTGAAAAACTCTTATAAAAATCATCACATCAGGAAAGATTTCAGTATATGAATTTGGGAGGCAATATATAATATATCTATAGAAAAGTTTTATAAGGGGCTGGAAGCGATAATACAGCAGGTAGGGTGCTTGGCTTTCATTTGGCTGACCTGATTCGATCCCCAGCACCTTTTATGGTCCCTGAGCCAGGAGTGATCCCTGATTGAAGAGCCAGGAGTAAGCCTTGAGTACCACTGGGTATGGCCCCAAAACAATCTCCAAAAAAGTGGTTGGACTTTTTGGCATCCAGAGTTTTACCTACAGCAATAAAAGTTTAAGAATAGTTTATAACAAATGGGACCAGATAGATAAATGCACCTTACCATTATCAGTCTGGTTCAACTGGCTAATGATTTATCTGGATTTTCTATTACTAATAGGTTATAGAACAGGTAGTCAATACCTGTTTGCCTTGCACGCGGCTGATCCGGGTTCGATTCCCAGTGTCCCATATGGTCCCCTGAGCACCGCCAGGAGTAACTCCTGAGTGCAGAGCCAGGAGTAACCCCTGTGCATCGCCAGGTGTGACCCAAAAGGCAAAAAAAATTAAAAAATAAAAAAAACAAAATTAGCAATGAAACCATTTAAAATATCTGAATGCAGACCGTATGTTGAGAAAACACTGGAAATGTGGACAAGCTTATACAATGATCAAGCATTCTTTACATATCAGAAAATAAACAATGAGTGTCATCTAGGAAATTCTAAGTTATCTTATTTGTTATCTGTTGTTGCAACAACAACTTGTGCCACCGAGCTAAGAATTTGTAATAATAAACATGAATTATTTCATATAGCTTTTGTAAATCAGAAATTGGAGAGTGGCTTAATTAGGTGGTTAAAAGGGTCTCTCAAGAGGTTAGCTACAAGACAATGCTGAGGAATGTAATTTCATCTAAAAACTTTACCAGTGTGTCCCATTCCAATGTGTCCCATTCATACAGATTTTGAAAAGAGACCTCAGACTTCTCACACTGACTTTTCAATGGTGCTGCTGAGAATTCTCATAATGTCAACTTCTTTCCCATTGGAAAGAATCTCAGAAGACAAGGCAGATGCAAACAATCCCTCATACTAAGTATGCCTTGCCTTGGAAGTCATATTGTGTTTTATATTTTGGGCCATACTGAGCCTACAGTACTTATGGGCACAGAGATCATTGTCATCCATGCTGGGAGACCATATGGTGCTAGGGCTAGGGATTGGTCCCAGGTTTCCCACATGCAAAGCACACATTCAGTCCATTGACCTATCTCTCTCTTTAGTCTGGTCATTTTGTGTTTTGTTTTGGTTTGGTTTTTTGTTTGTTTTTTGGGTGACACCTGGTAGTGCTCAGGGCTTACTCATAGCTGTGCACTCAGGGATCACTCCTGGTGGGCTTGGAGCACGCTATGGAATGCCGGGGATCAAACCTTGGTCAACTACATGCAAAGCAAGCACCTACTCTCTGTACTATCACTCTGATCCTAGTACAATCATTTTCACAATGACTTCTTGGTTACACAAGTCAGTCTTACTTTCTAGAGAAGGGAGACAAATAAGAACTTAAATCCCAGCTTGGAGATCATTTTAAAAAGAGCAGGCCTCTGTGAATGTTTTATGTTAGATGGAAAGGGGCAATCTAACATAAAAGATTGGAAATAGACATAAACTTGCTCATCGGCTTATTTAAAATGAAACTGTAAGTTACCTAAGTTTTTTAAAAAATTAATTAAATAATGAATAAAAGGATCAGCGCTTTATTTCATAAGTCTAAAACAGTGTTGCTTGGGGCCGGAGCAGTAATACACAGGATAGGGTGTTTGCCTTGCATGCAGCCAACTGAGGTTTGATCCCCAGCATCCCATGTGGTCCCTAAGCACTGCTAGGAGTGATTCCTGAGTGCAGAGCCAGGAGAAACCCCTGAGTATCACCCAGTGTAACCCCCAAAAAACAAATAAACAAACAAAACAAACAAAAAACCAATGTTGTTTCCCCCCTGCCCCAGATGGTAGTCTCCTTAAATTGGTCAGTAATACTGATAGTAGAATTATATACATAAGGGAAAGAATTCAAGAATAACTTGAGGCCTGGTAACTAGTTTTTATGGTTAAAATTGTGTTGCTATAGGAAAGCACACTGCTGAATGAGAACGAAGGATTTATGGCGCTCTTTCAGAATATGATGACCAATGTTTTTTAAAAATCCTTCCCGAGAACATTTGAAGTGTGACTTTCCATAAATCATAGTTACTGAAAGTGAACAGTCATTTATATGTATAAATCAAGATTTAAGAAAAATCAGAGGACTAGGGACTGAGGAGAGTTCAAAGGACTGAGTAAATATAGAAGAACTGGGTTTGATCCCCAGCATTATATAGCCCCCCAAGCACCTCCAGAACTATTCCTGTACACAGAAGCCAGAAGTTGGCCAGAGTACCTCTGCGTGTGACCCCCCTAAAAAAATCCAAAAACAATAAAATCAAAAGAGTGGTTGTGAGTGACTGTGGGTGAGAGCTTTGCAAGCTCATTAAGCATTAAACCGCTATGATTAATATAGAAGGGCTAGAGATCACATGTCAGCAGAAGGAACTCTAAAAAATAGAAGAAGGCCCCTCAGGCCACAGGCAAGAACAGAGGTTGACTTCAGACAAATCAACGCAATGGAAGTATTTCAAAAAGAGCAATGCCAAAAGAAGATGGGAAGTTCTGCATGGGACATGGGAAAATGAGGATCAGAGAAAGGATGTCATGATAAAGAGGCAATTAACCATTGGTTGTGCATTTACTACACACTAGGTAGGTCATATGAACCACTTAATCACAAAACAGACCTTTTATCAGAATTCAGGGTCTGTAAGTTTCCTGACACCACCAGTGGTACAACTGGGCTTTGAACCAGATCTATCAGCCCCCAAAGTCCGTGGGCTTCATGAGTCATATCCAAGTTTGTCCAAGGCATTACAGAGACATTACACACATTCTTCACTTCACTGGCAGTTGTATCTCAACACTGTGGGTCATTTTTGGGAACTCCTCAGTGACAAATCACTGCACACAGTTTGGAGGCTGAGAATGAGAATAACACTGATGTCCACTTTCCTCCTTTTATAGCGACTCTCTGCCCAAGCACCACAAACTACTCACAGTCATCTCTGGGGAATAAGGTTCGTGATCTGGCTAGGGAATACCATTTTCTGGCAGTAAGTGAGATGTGATTCTGAAGGGATACAGTTGATTTTCTTCTGCAGCTTGTTATATTGGCTTTGGTCTCGTCAGAAAACAAACAAAAAAGAAGTCTGAGAGGTTACAACACAGGGATTTTATCTGAACCAAACACCTACAAACTGTCTCAGGATTGTTGGCAAGAGCATAAGAGGATGAGGGCAAGGGATGGCTTGGTGGCAAAAGCACCCACCTTGCAAATATGAGGATGTGGGTTCAGTACCTGCTGCTGCTCACATATGCTCAGTGCAGCCCATCTGGACACCTGTGAGACCCCTGGCACTGCAACTCTCTGCTGCACCACAGTCTGGTGTGTATGAGCATCACAACCAAAGTGTGTGACCCACTGTGAGCATAACAACTAATGTGCGAACACCGTGGCCTGGTGTGTAATCTCTGGTGAGCAGGTGTGTAAATGCCACAACTGAAATGTGTTATCTTGGGTGAGCAATACAATCAGAACATACACTCACACTAGGAATCATCACAAATGGAAGGGGAGGGGAGGAAAAAAGAAGAAAAAATGAGAAGAAAGGAAAAAAGATAAGAAAAGAAGAGAAAAGAAAAGAAAAAGTACATGGCCCCATAAATGTATTACTTTGCAGTAATCATTACTACTACACTGAGGCAGTAAGTTCTTCCATACTGTAGACCTCAGACAGTTTTTCTTATCTCTCTGACTGAGGGAGAACCTTCCAGAACAGCCCCCCACAGCACCTCGTGCCACTCCTTGAGGACCTTTTCACTTCTGTGATGTCACCCCTGGTGTCATGGTGTTCATGGTACCTAGGACTGCATAAGGCATTGAATAAAGGTCCTTTCATTGAATGAATTCAATTGAGATAGTTTTTGCTTAGATTGGGTCACACCTGCAGGTGCTCAGAGTTTACTCTTGGCTCTGTGCTGAGGGGCTTTTCCTGGCAGTGCTGGGACTATATGTGGTTCTGGAAATCACACTGGGCTCAGTCATGCAAACAAAATGCTTTAACCCCTGTACCTATTTATCTTATTCTTAAATTTAGTTTTCTGGCAGTGGGGGCAAGAGGCAGGTGACACACCCAGTGTTGCTGGAGGTGTACTTCCAATTTTGACATTGCAGGTTGCTCCCAATGGTGCCTGGGGGACCATGAGGAACCAGGAACAGAAACAGGGTCTGCAGCATGCAAGGTAAATGTAAATTCCTGTACTATTTTTCTGGCCCCTGAATGCGTTCCATTTTAACTGAGTTTCTTTAGGTATCTACACAGGAGAAAGTAAAACATTGTTCACACAAAGACTTGAATGTAAATGTGAATGCTCATAGCATTGTTATTCATGACATTCCTAAGGTGGAAATAGTCCAGAGGTCCATCAGTTGGTGGGTAGATAAACAGAAGGTAGAATGGATAGTATAGCAGGTAGGATGCTTGCCTTGCACGTGGCTGACCTGGGTCTGATCCCTGGCATCCTATATGGTACCCTGAACACTGCCAGGAGTAATTCCTGAGTGAAGTGCCAAGTGTAACTCCTGAGCACTGCCAGATGTGGCCCCCCCCAAAACAAAAATAAAAACAAACAAAAGGTGACATGGGCATACAATAGCACTCTATTAAGTAACAAAAGAAAGTGAACCATCAGTAGGTTCTAACCACATGCATGAATCACAAAGACATTGTGTTAAGTGAAATGAGCCTGACACAAAAGAGTATATACTGTATTATTCCATATATAAATGCAGTTTCTAGGAAAGATAAAAATACAGAAAAGAAAAAAAAGAAAAGACATGGTTGCCTGGGCCTAGATACAAGAGTAAGGATTGAAGGCAAAGGAAAGAAAGGAACTTTGGTGAGAGATGGAAATGGTTTAAAATTGGATTGGAGGGCCAGAGCCATAGCATAGCGGGTAGGCTGTGTCTTGCATGTGGCCAACCTGGCTTGGATCCCCAGCATCCCATATGGTTCCCTGAGCACCTCCAGGAGTGATTCCTGAGTGCAGAGCCAGGAGTAACCCCTGAGCATCACCGGTGTAAACCAAAAAGCAAAAAAACAAAAACAAAAACAAAACTCTCACACACAAAAACAAACAAACAAAAAACCCCAACTGGATTGGAGGGCCAGAGCCATAGCATAGGGGGTAGGCTGTGTCTTGCATGTGGCCAGCCTGGGTTTGATCCCCAGTATCCCATATGGTTCCCTGAGCACCTCCAGGAGTGATTCCTGAGTGCAGAGCCAGGAGTAACCCCTGAGCATCATTGGGTGTGACCCAGAAAGTGAAAAAAAAAAAAAAACCCTAAAACACCAAAAAGAAGTGGGTTAGGTTGGGAGCTGCACAAATACATCAAACATTCTCCCAATGAATACCTGTAGAAGACAAATTGTATGTGAATTATACTTCTGTAATAATCTGATTAAGGTGTGGCTGAAGTGTCAGTGCAATAGGTAGGGCACTTGCTTTGCATGCAGTCCACCCAGGTTCCATCCCTGCCACCTCGTATGTTCTCCTATGCACCACCAGGAGTGAACCCTGAGTGCAGAACCAGGAGCAACCCCTGAGCATTGCCAGGTGTGGTGGCCCCCAAACAAACAAAAAGATACTAACCTGATTATATGTATATAAATACAGTTTTGTTCTGGGGTCATACTCAGTGTTGCTCAGGACTTATTGCTGACTCTGTGTTCAGGCACCACTCTTGGCGTGGCTTGGAGGACCATATGGGGTACTAGGGATTGAAGGCAAGAACCCTACCTAATGTACTGTCTCTCCAGCCCCCTAAATGTTTTAAAAAGAGCTGGAGAGATAGTTTAATGGGTTGGAGCACATGCTTTGCATGTAGGAGACCCATATTCCATCCCCTGGCATCATATGGTTCCCCCAAACACTGCTGGGAGTGACCTCTCTATACCAGCACTGAGGTGGAAGTAGCAGCTGATTATCTGGTGTGGTCCCTAAACAGAGTTTAAGAAAACCAGTTTCCTTCCTTCTCATTTTATCTTAATTTATGTCCCATAGGACATTACGTCTGTGGGACATTGTATCAGAGACCACTAGTTGAATTTCTCTATTCTTTTTTTTTTCTTTTTGGGTCACACCTGACGATGCACAGGGGTTACTCCTGGCTCTGCACTCAGGAGTTACTCCTGGC
>JAOXYA010134064.1:0-10228 GCA_028565675.1 Sorex palustris | reverse complement strand
CGATCTTTTTGTCTCTGTCCTCCCAACACGTAGGAGATTAGGGGAGAAGTGGGCCAGGGCACTCCCCCAGAGTCCAGACCAGCCCTGGGGGGATCTGGGCACAAAGCCTGCCTGTGGAGGAGGCTGCTGGCACCTGCCTCCTCCACAGCGCAGGCGCGGCGTCACGGACCTCTCCACACCTGACAGGCTAATCTTTAGTGGCCTTCCTTGAAGGGAACAAGGTTGGCACTTGGGTGCAGCTTTCACCCGTGGGAACCCCAGCTCCAGCCCTGGTGCCTTGTGTCCTGCTGAGCACGGAGCCTGGAGGGTCAGCCGGTGTCCCCCAGCCCCAGGTCTGAGACAGAGCTAGAAACGTGATGATTGGCACAGGGCTGCAGCCAGGGTGCCCATAGGAGGGAAGTCACCCCATGAGCTGCCCAAGTGCCTGAACATCAGGCTAGCATAGCAAGCCCTGACTTACAGTGGAAATGCAGAGAGACTAAGAGAAGTTCTAGCACTCACACCTGCTCTCCTTAAGCCAACCTTCCGCGTGTGGCCTTTGGAGTTTCTTTGCTAATGCCTTCGAGGCCTGGCATGCATCCGAGGTGGTGTTGTCAGGATGGGGCTGAGGGAAGGGCTGTGCATGCTGTGTCCAGGGGCCTTGGAGTGAGACGATCCAGAGGGGTGTCCTACAGAGGACTGCAAGGATGCCTGGTGGGTATTGCCATGGCCCAGCAGGGTGCTGAAGTGCAGTGCATGGACACCGGGAGCTTCAGTGGCTCTAGCAGAAAACGGAGAATTCTTCCAAAGTTGGTGCTGTGGGAGGGGACACGGGGAGAGGGCTGCTCCCAGGTCCCCAGGAGGGGAATGCAGTATTCCTGCTCATTTGTACTAAAGCCTTTCCAAGTGGTTTTTGAATATTGAGATGGGGCGGGGGTGTGGCAAAAAAAAATAGAGATGTGACTCATAACCTCAAGTTTTGTTTGGCCCCACATCTGGGAGTGTTTGGGTTACTCCTGGTTCTCTGCTCAAAGATCACTCCTGGTGGAGTTTGGGGGACCCTGTGAAGTGCTGGGAATCGAATCTGGGTCTGTGGGGTGCAAGGCAAGCACCTTTCCCACTGAAAAATGGTTTCAGCCCTTCCTTTTATGCATTTTAAAAAGATTTTTTAATTGAATCATTATGAAATAGACCTTTACAACGCTGTTGAGATTAAGTTTCAGTCATAGTGTTCCAACACCCATCCCTCCACCAGTGTACATTTCCCAGCACCAGTGTCCCCAGTTTCTTTCCCATCACTCCCCATCATACCCCCTCCTTTTATTCTTTAGTCATTTTCCCCCTTTAAGTCATATTAAGAAAACAATTTTTGAAAATAGACTATCTTAGTAATTTTGGGTTCAAAAGATATTTCCATACACTCCCTGATCACCCCACCCCACAAACCCTCCAAGGCACAACTCCGGGCAGGGTTTGTCACAGCAGACTAGCCAGGGACCCTAGTTCTGAGCCCCATGCTGCACAACGCTCAGGGTGTGGCCCAGATCTGCTCCAGCATATGGAGGAGGGCACGATGGGGCAGGGTGGGGAGCCAGACGGGAGCTCTTGGGAGATGTGCAAACAGTCCCAGGACACTGCACAGAAGTGGGAAGGGGTAGATGCAAACTTAACCGGAGCACCGTGGGAAGGGATATATATGCAAATATGTCCAGGGCACCATGGTAAGAGTTATATGCAAATATGCCTAGGGCATCATTTGAAGGGTTATGTGCAAGTATACCCAGAACTCCATGGGAAGGAATATATGTAAACATGCCCAGAAACCTTGGGGATATATGCGAATGCAAATATAGGCAAATCTCAAGGCACCATGAGAAAGGATACATGCAAATATGCCCAGGGCACCATTTGAAGAGATATATGCAAATGTGCCCAGGGCACCATGGGAAGGAATATATGCAAATATGCCCAGGGCACCATGGGAAGGAGTCTATGCAAATATGCCCAGGACACCATGGGAAGGGGGTCGATGCAAATATGCCCAGGGCACCATGGGAAAGGATACATGCTAATATGTCCAGGGCCGCATGGGCAGGAGGGGGGGTCGATGAAAATGTACCCAAGGCACCATGGGAAGGGGTCTATGCAAATATGCCCAGGGCACCCTGGGAAGGAATATATGCAAATATAACCAGGACACCATGGGAAGGGATCTATGCAAATACGCCCAGGGCACAATGGGAAAGGATACATGCTAATATGTCCAGGGCCGCATCGGAAGGGGGGTCGATGAAAATGTACCCAGGGCGCCATGGGAATGGGTCAATGCAAATATGCCCAGGGCACCCTGGAAAGGAATATATGCAAATACACCCGGGACACCAAGGGAAGAGGTCTATGCAAATACGCCCAGGGCACCATGGGAAGGGTCCTATGCAAATGTACCCAGGGCACCATGGGAAGGGGTCTATGCAAATATGCCCAGGGCACCATGGGAAGGTGTCTATATGCAAATATGACCAGAGCCCGCCGTCCCACCGGCAGCTGAGGGAAGGCGGCAGTGCGGCGCAATGTCGGCCTGGCCACATGCTGAAGTGGCGTCATGACCCCGCGGGTGTCAGGGGCCTCCAGGCTCTCGGAAGGTCAGCCGGGTTCCGTGAGTTTCCGTCCGGTTCCGTTGGGCTGCGTCGGGTGGGCCACCCCGTGGCCTTCCCGCCCTAACTGCCACCAGCCCGGCCAGGCCCAGCCGGCCCCTCCTGTGTCTCTCTACCTCCTCTCGCTGCCTCCCTCACCCCACTCCCCTTTCCACCTCGGGACTGCGCGGGCCTCCCCCTCGGGACCCCATTTTCACCTGTCTCCTTCCCAGTCTGCATCCCCTCGCCCACCCTAGAGGCCACCCCTGCCCATCCTGTGTCTTCCCTCCCTCCCTACCTTGGGGCCTCTCCCATCCCATGCCTCCCAGACCCCTTCCCTGGCTCGGGGGTGGGGGTGGGGGACACCTGCCCTTCCACCCCTCCCCCTACCTGGCCTTCCCTCCCCCATATCCGTGGCCCCTCCCCACCCGTGACCTGCCCCGCCCACCGCTCTTCCCCAGCCCCTGTCCTCGCCCTTCACTGTTCCTTCTCTCCTAGCTCCCGAGTGACTGACTGCTCGCTGAAGAAGGTTCTGGAAGTGCAGCCCTTCCAGACCGCAGGCCCCCTGTGAAGGTGGATTCTGCGCTCTCCTGCTCTCGTCCTCTCCCCTCGCCTGCGCGCCCCGTTGTGTTGCCTTGACCGCAGACCCGCCACCAGAGCCATGTGCCCCCCGGTGAACGTGAAGCAATGCAGGGAGGGCGTGTCCTACCTGCATGCCTTCTGGCTGTACCAGTTCCAGCATGGCGCTGAGCTGAAGGTATGCTTCGCCTGCTTCAAGGCCGCCTTCCTGGAGTTCAGGGACTCGCTGGATTCGGAGGACTGGGACGAGAACGAGTGGGATCCGGAGCCGGGATCACCCGAGTTGGGGGGGTCTGAGCCGGGAGCGGCCGTGGGGATGGGGCCCGGCTGGGAGCAGTCTGCACAGGGGGACTCGCTGGACTGGGGTTCAGGCCTCCTGGCGTCCACCCTCACAGGCCTAGAGCAGGAGAGCCCTGAGCACTTCTTCGTGCCGACTGAGCTGGAGTCTCAGGATGCCACCCCGCTGGAACTGGGCCCCGAGGATGCTGACTGGACCCAGGGCCTTCCCTGGAGACTCGGCATGCTGCCGGTCTGCCCGCACTGGCCAGTCTCCCCCACTGCTTGGCTGGGGTTTTTCCGAGGAGACCATCAGCCTGGAGAGTCCATGTTGTTGGAACTGGGCCCCACCCAGGTCATGGATCCTGCTGAGGCCGAGTCCTGGCTGCTGGAATTGCAGCTCTTCACCATGGTGACCTGCAGCCAGTCCGTCTACTTCCGGAAGATGAAGCCAGGGTGGGTCCAGAGGATCCGAGGCCGTGGCTGGTCTGTGCTGCTGGAGCCTGCTGAGATGTGTTTGATGAGGCTCAAAGATACACCCCAGGAATTTGATGCGCAAAAGTGGAAACTGAGTGTTCTGGAAAGCTCCGCCTCAGGGTACAGCGCGGAACTGGTCCCTGCGGATGTCGCCCTGCTGAAGAAGGGATTCACCATCCTCTCCTACTCACCCTCTGTCCAGCAGGAGGCCGAAGAAGGGGCCACTGCCCCAACGCCCTCACCCTGCCCCCAAGCACCATTTCCCCACAGCACAGAGCCCTGGTGCAGAGGACTCGGAGAGCCTCACCCTGGGGGAGGTGCTTGGTTTCAGGGACCCCAGAACTGAGGGACTGAGGCCATTGTGACCACAGTTGTCCTGGCTGCCTGAAGACAGATGGCAACTGCCTCTGCCATAGACAGAGGAGCAGCTTGTGCCTGTGGAGAAAGGATGGGGAGGCCCAGGCCAGTCAGCGACTATTTGTGGTATCTGGAAGGACGCTGTGCCTGTAACTGAAGGACACTGTCTCCCTGCGCCACCACTGTCCTGGCTCTGAGGGGAGCAGGGCATATAGACACACCCAGAAAGTCACCCAAAAGCCAGCCTGCTGCCTTAGTGCTTGCCTGGACTGTCTGGGACTCCAGGACCCTCTCAGCCGTGCTGGAGACTCAGATTTACAGCACGAGAGGCCTGTTTCAGATGTCCGCTTTTTCCCTGCTTTCCCCTCCCCCTAGTTTTGGGCCACACCCAGTGATGCTCAGGGCTTACTCCCGGCTCTGCACTACAGGATCACTCTTGGTGTGCTCGGATGACCATGTGGAATACCAGGAACCGAACCCAGGTTGGCTGTGTACCTGCTCTCCGGTCTCCCAAGTGTTGGCTTTTTAGTAGGTAGTTTGTCCACTTTGTTGTAGTTTGGGGTTTTGTTTTTGCACTGGTGTAGGAACTAGGGCTGCATACATGCAAAGTCCATGCACTGCCGGAAACTGCACCTCCAGCCCTTTTTGTCTGTGTGTCTTATTATTCATTTGGGTTTTGTGAAGTACTCAGGAGTTACACCCAGCACATGTGCTCCGTCCCTCTGAGCCACCTTCTGGTTCTGCTGACCTTAACTGAATAAAGTTCTAGGAGTTTTGCATCCAGCCTTGTCCAGGCTCTTTCTCAGGCAGCCTTTGTGTTGTCTGTTCTCTGTCATGAGAACAGCAAGTGAGGCAAGTCAGCCTTACTGTGCCCAGAGACCAGGGTGCTCAGGAGAAATGTCCTGTGGGTTTCTGGCATTTGGGAAGCCAATAATGACCTAGTAGGACCTTTCTGGTTTTCTTGTCAAGGGAAGAACAGGATTGGTCGGGGACAGTTTTCCTCCAACTCTGCCTCTCCAGCCCTGGTCTGGGGAGCCTACACAAACCAGTCTGAGCTCTACTCACGCCGGTGGCTTCCAAGGCCTCTGTCCTCCTTGTCCACCACCAGTGGGAGCCTGTGCTCACTGCACCCTGGCTGTCACCAGCCTACAGTATAGGGCTGAGTGTAGCTGCCTCTAGGGCAGTCAGGATCATGTTCGGGATGATGGGAAGGACCCTGGTTCTAAAGACATGAGCTGCTCTGACAAGGACGAACCCCTCCTTGAGGCCCACATCAGAAATAGAAGGTGATCAGGATAGACACCAGGGTAAATATCAGCCCCTTGCTGTCTTTTGCGCCTTTTTTTCTCTCATCCTATGAAAGGTCCTCTCCTTAAAACCACATTTGAAACGAACTACAGAGGGAAATGTTGAGAAGAAAGCAGTTGGGGTTAGTGAGAGCCAGGTCATGCAGCCACAGGCCACCAGAGGGAGCCGCTCACACCAGTCTCATTCCAGTGAGACACCCCACTTTGCAAATACCATGCTTTTGGTTCAGAATCACTATTTTTGTTCCTTGGGTTTTTTTTTGGGGGGGGGACCACACCCGTGATGCTCAGGGTTTTCTCCTGGTTCTGTGCTCAGGGATCACTCCTGGAGGAATTCAGGAAACCAAATGGGGTGCCAAGGACCAAACCTGAGTTGCCTGTATGCAAGGCAAGCACCCTACCCACTCAGACCCCTGGAGCTGCTTTTTTTGGGGGGGGCGTTTTGGGTCACACCCAGCTATGCTCAGGAATTACTCCTGGCTCTGCACTCAGGAGTTACTTCTGGCAGTGCTTGGGGACCATATGGGTTGCTAGGATCAAACTCAGGTTGGCTGCGTGCAAGTCAAACATCCTATCCTCTGTACTATCACTCTGGCCCCTGGAACCACTTTTTTCTTTTTTATTTCCCTTTAACTGCTCATGTTGAAGCCAGAGCAAAGTAAACTTGCATGAATCAAGCTGGGACAAGGACACCAGCGGGGGAGAGGCCAAGTGTGAGCAGCCCTCATGGAAGTCTGTGCTGGTGCCATGAGGGCCCTATTGCTGATGGCCACAGGCTTCCATTCTTGCCACCATAGGCACACACTCAAGTTTACACGTGTACATATCTGTGCACACATGCACGCATATCCAACTTGCACACATATTTACATACATTCTCATGACACCCATGCACACATCCATGCTCACGCACATTGCATATGTGTGCACAAATGCATACCTCCTCATGCTCATGTACATACATGCTCACATATGCACACACATATGACACCCTTGTCCACACACCCAGAAGAGCTCGCTGGCTGGGCAGGGTCCTCCCTCTACAACCCATGACCGCACCCCATCACTGCCACCCTGTGAGCCCACCTTGGTCCCAGTTCCTGACTCGGGGCTGAGGGCTGAGGCCATGCTATTGGGTAGCCTGGTCCCCAAAATGGCACAGGGACCCTATAAGCAGGGAGCCACAGAAGCTGTGTGGGGTGGGGCAGGAAAAAGACGCTCCAGGGACTGGGTCCTTTTGGGGAGTCTGTGGGACCCAGGAAAAAATGCCAAGCCACAGTGATAATTCCTGGAAGGGAAAGAGTCTGAGAGCTATCATCCCGGTCCTTCATCCAGCCCAACACCCACTCTAGCACCTCATCACCCCACCCCGACCCATTACCCACCCGGCCACCCTGACCTCGAAGGACCATTGTACCTGCACCCCAGAGAATCAGTGAAAGCTGAAAGGATCAGAGGGTGTCTCCTGGGGTTCCCCAATCTAATACACCATTATCAGGTCTTCAAGGGGGAGGGACTGATGGTAATCAGATCAGGTAAAACACCAAATCCCAGGGCCTTTGGCAATACCTGGCCCCTGAGAAGAGGGTCTGAGTCTACCACACTGCAGCCCCCAGCCCCCCAACACTGAGCGACTGTCCAGGTCTCCCATGTGTCACCTTCCTGGAGGCTCACCCTACCCCATCCCCGGAAGCTGATGGTATATTTTCACTTGATTTTTCTCTTTATTTAAAAAGATACTTCTTTTTGGTTGGGGTCAACCGGGTACTTGGGGTACTGAGTGGTGCCATCTAAACTTCCACAGGCAGGCCCCGCCCCCTTCTCTGTTTTCTAACAAAACAAGAGCTTCACTTTCATTTCTGATGACTGAAGCAACTGTTCCAAGAACACGGTTGCAACATTCTAAGCCCTACTCAGTCCCGGAGTGCCCAGCTCTGGGGGGGTGGGGGGTGCCTGGTCCCCTAAAGTGCCTTCCTCATCTCCAGCTAAAAGACCCCTTTTTCCTTGGGCATTTAACTGTGCACTCATTGAAGGAATTAGGGTGTAAAACAGGAAAAACTAAAGAAGCTGCAGGTTCCTCAGCCAGAGCCCTGCAGCCTGGCCTGCCAATGATTAGTCTGGGTTTCTAGAAGCATCTATTTATAATGCCACAGAAAAAATCAGCTACCAGCATTTTGGGGTTCAGCTGCTGGGAATGGCTGACAACAAGGTCTGCCCCACCCCAGGCCCACCAGCTCCCATCTGCTCTGCCCTTCATGCCTCCTAGGGCAGTTGCTCCTTCTAGAGACTTTGTCCTCCTTCTAAGAGCTCCAGAAGCACATGCTGGTGTCTCAGGGAGGAACTAAGGGATCCCACACCCCAGGAAAGTATTCCAGGAGCCAGAGCAATAGTACAGTGTGGGGGGCATTTGCCTTGCACACAGCCAATGTAGATTTGATTATCAGCATCTTGTATGATCCCCCAAGCACTGCCAGGAGTAATTCCTGAGGACAGAACCAGAAGTAACACCACATGTGACCCAAAACACTCCTCCACCAAAAAAAGTGTTCCAGTTCTTGTGGCTCTTGGTCTGGGCACAGGCAGCCCTCCCCCCGCAAACCATGGTGACTCATGTTGGGACATTTGTGCTTGGGTCTTAGGGTCATGGGAAAGCTTCGACGACCCACAGGCTGGACATGCACAGGCTAGTCAGGTCTCTGTCCTCAGCAGAACCCTGTGTCCCAAGCAGTCACTTACAGAATGGACCTGCCCTGAAGATAAGAGAGATCAGCCTGTGCCACTGACCAGGTAGCCAGGTGTGGAGCTGCAGTGCAGACTTTAACCCCAGCAAAGTTTCCAAACACATGAATTGAGGTGAGTGGACTGGGGGGAGAAGCCACTGTTCATCCCTCACCCCTGCCCAGTGACTGGCTGCTCTGAGACCCATGCCCAGGGCACCTTGGTGTGAGGGACTGGGCAGAGAGTGGGGCAAGGTGTGTATGTGAGGGCACCAGGCCTCTGGTGCAAGAGAAACTGCACATTTCAGCAGGATCTGTTACAGGCTGGGGCAACGAGGGGTCCCTCAGACATGTGTGCTGGTGTGTGTGCGCATCTGTGCACATTTGTGATAGCATGTGCACAGGCATGCACATGTGCACTCATATGCATGTGTGTGCTCACATGTGCACCATTAGTGTGTGCATGTGCTCATATATGCATGTGTGTCTGCATACATGTTAACAGGTACGTTTGTGCTCTTGTGTTTTTGTGCATGTGTGTACCTGTGTGTGCATGTGCGTGTTCTAGAAACACACAAGGAAGTGTGCCTGGGCTCTGGAAAGTGAGAGCAGCCACCCACTTCTGTCTATCACTTACCTGGAACTGGCCCAGGCTTTGCCTTCCATCCAGACAAGTATTGCTTTCATTTCCTGTTTGGGGGTGGTTTGTTTTGTTTGGGGGCCACTCCCAGCGGTGCTCAGGGCTTACTCTTGGCTCTGTGCTTCAGGATCACTCCTGGCAGCTTAGAGAATCATTTATGGTATTAAGAATTGAACCAGAGGCAAGCACCCTGCCCTCTGGACTCTGGCTCCCAGTGACTTTCACTTTCTGAAGCAACTTGTCATCCAGGACTTAGCTATCATCATACATTGGTCCTCATTGGATGGGACAAGAGACATACCCCAGGCACCCACCCACTGGGGGCCCTGGTTCCAGATGTGACTTTCGAGATCATCAGCTGGGGAGGGGCAGCACAGATGACTGCGGGGGCACATTAGTCTCCAGGCTGGGCCACCAAGTGAGGACTGTGCCCCCCACCTCTCCTCTTGCTTTTCTCTACCCTCTGCCCCTTATCCATCTCGTGTCTCCCACTCAGACACCCTCAACTCCACCTCCTTCCTCCTGCCAGACCTCCACCCCTCCTCTACCTGCCCCAAGGCTGGGTCCCAGGGAGCTGGGGCTTGCCCTGGCCACTCTCCTACAGGTGTCAGTGGAGTGACTGGGAAATTCAGGGGGTCTGGCTTGTTCCCCTGCTTGGTCTCCCTGGGGTTCCGGGCTTCTCAGATTTTGGTTCAGTGCCCTAGTCCCTTCCCTTCATCCCATAGACACACCCCTTCTGCAGAGATTCCCACTGCAGGCCAGTAAAATGCAGCAGCAGCTCTGAAGTAGGAGAGCTCAGACTGGATGGCTCTATGGACCAGCAGAGCTCCTGCCCCACAGAAGGGCTGGAACAACCGAGAGAGCTCAGCTTGCATCTGGCGGGGGTGGCACATTTGCAGGCGGCTGGCAGCAGAAGTTCTCAAGCACTTTATTTGTAGAGCAGTGTCTGGAAGGCTGGTTCCCTAGTACGCAGAGTTAAAGGGAGACCACGACCATCTCATGGATGTTGGGAACACACCCACGGTTCTGTCATGTCACCCTGATTCAGCTACCCCTGGGCAGCCCTTGCTCCTCCTGTTGGTCTCTTTGTTTTTTGTTTTTGTTTTTATGTAGGAGTATTGATATTTATTCAGCCATTGATTAGGCTGATTGAATTGGGCATGAACTCCACCTTACTTTTTTTCTCTTTTTTATAATTTTATTTATTGAATCACCATGAGAGCAGTTACAAAGCTTTTGGGTTTAAGTCTCAGTCATACAATG
>JAOXYA010134030.1:0-21755 GCA_028565675.1 Sorex palustris | reverse complement strand
GAGAGAGAGAGAGAGAGAGAGAGAGAGAGAGAGAGAGAGAGACTGGGAACATTGGTGGTGGAGAATGGGCACTGGTGGAGGGATGGGTACTCGAACATTGTATGACTGAAACATAATCATGCAAGTTTGTAAGTCTTAACTGTATCTCACTGTGATTCATTAAACAAACAAACAAAAACCAGCCTCACACCAGACGGGTGCTGTAAGCTCCTTAGACACACTCTCAACATAGGAGCCACTGTGTTGACTGTTAATGGCCATCTAGCAAGTTTATGTGATGACTGCCATCTGGTGGAGAAGTTGCTCAGATGTCTCCACTCACATTCAATCCCACAGATGTGGCTCCAGAGAGGCATTGACTTTAAAATGAAATTTGCCTCTGTTGTTGAGAGTAAATATACCCCAAGTATTGCATAGGAAAATCTAAGTGGAGTTGCCTGGGAAGAAAGAAATTGCAGCTGTTCATTGAATAGATCAGCTGGAGGTTTGGAGAGAGCTCCCTGGGCTGGAGCACAGACTTTGCAGAAGATCCGGCTCTGTCCTCCTGGGGCACCACCAGAAGCAAGAGAAACCCTTGAGCACTGAGCCTGGAGTAGCGTATGGAAGAGGGATGAGGGGATTATATTCCTGGCTTGATTGATTTTTCTTTTCTCACTATTACCTAGCAGTTTGCAGAGGTCTCGAGTGTCAAATTGCCCCCACTAAAGACATTACAGCTTCTGGCTGGTATGCAGCTGACCTCGGTTCGATCCCTGTCAAGCACGATATATTCCCCTGAGCACTGCCTCTGAGTGTAGAGTCAGGAATAAGTCCTGATCATTGTCAGCTGTGGCCCCAAACTAGAACATGCCAATTTAAAGTCCCCTGTAGTTCTCATCAGCTACGATGCAGAACTGCCACCTGAGCCCCAGATAACCTTGACCCGGCGCAGGCATTGTGGTTTGTGCTAATCAAGCCACTTTCAACTCTGAACCGCAGGTGGTACGCATGGGCAAGGGTGTGTGAAGCAGGAGTTGACTGGGTAGAAATGGTGTCTTAGAGGTTTGTAGTCAAACATGGTTTGAAGTACAGTCATAAAGACACAACACTGGGAACCGTCTTCCTCATCATGTTCATCTCCATTCTCCTTCACTGGGAAAATAAGAATTTGCTGGGGGTGATTTGCAGCTCCCCAGTCTTCTGTCTCCTGCATGATTTTTTTTTTCCATCTTGTCCTGAGGGGAAAGTGAGTCTGTATCTCCTGAAACCACAGCAGAAGGAGGTAAAAAGTTATTCGTTAAAACCTGGGAGTGGAATCTACAAAGGTAACAACTTCAACTGTTTCCACTGCCCTGAAAAGAAGCCAAGAATGCAGCCCACTGATCTTCAAGCTGAACGGGTTCCAACACGACCACTAAGCTCATAAGTGAAGTGGTGCTGTGGTTAGCTTGGACGGGCTCCCAAGCTATCATGCAATATTTCAGGATCCAAGCAGAGGTGCTGTGTAGGCGGAAAGAGAAGAAAACCATCCAGCACGTTATCACTTTGGTAACTGAGTTACTTTTTAAGTTTCCTCTAGAATTCATTCCCAAAGGCAAGTGGAAATCCTGGAAAACTAACTAGCATAAGCAAAATGGTTGGGGGAAAAATATTTTCCTCTCCAGCCACAGTTGCATATGGCTTGTTTGTTTCACTGGGCCTTCAGTTTCCCATTATCGGTTTGTTTTTAAAGAGCGAAATCTGGAAAGATAGTACAACGGATAGGATATTTGCTTGCACAGGGCTTCAGACACTCCATATAATGCCCTGAGCACAGAGCCAGGAGTCACGAGTGAGTGGGGGGATGGGGGGGAGAGATAGAGGAGAAAACAATGCCAAAGTATAAATTTTACTTAACATTTATTAAGATTTTATTCTGTCTTATTTCCCCCAGGGATCAATAAGCCTCCTTTCAAAGCATCACATTTTTTTTTCCTTTTTATGCTAAAAAAGTGTATCGCAGGGCTAAGGATGTAACTGTGCAACAGAACACTTAACCTTGCTTGAGGTCCTGGGTTCCATTTCCAGCAGCATAAAGAAAATAAATGTGGGGGCTAGAGTGATAGTACAGTGGGTAGGGCGTTTGCCTTGCATGTGGCCGACCTGGGTTTGAATACCAGCATCCCATATGGTCCCCTGAGCACTGCCAGGAGTAATTCCTGAGTGCAGAGCCAGGAGTAACCCCTGAACATCGCTGGTTGTGGCCCAAAAAGAAAACAAACAAACAAAAACAGAACCAGCTCTCTCTCTCTCTCATGTTCCAAGTATACTGAGTGAGGATCTGTTGAAAACGGCTCCATGTAGCCATGGAGGCGGGCGGCGGGGGTCTCCAGGGGTCTCTTCCAGTAGCTCTCCTGAATGACGGTGTTCCCAGCAGAGCCCTGGGTCTCGTGTCCAGGCTCACTGGCTGTTCCTGGTGCCTGTTGCCAGCGCCAGCTGCCAGGGACTTACTCCCATGTGACTCTGGTGGCTGCGGGGAATCTTCTCCACACTCCTCTCTCGCCTCCTGTCTCTGAGCTTTACCAGCTCCGGATGAGCCAGAGCCAGAGCCCGTGACCCGGCCAGAATGCTCCCCCTGGGGCCTGGGCTCATCCGGGCAGCCCCATGCTCCCTTGGGAGGCGGGGGTGGGGGTAGGGGTGAGGGGGTGGGGAAAGGGGAGCACCTGGGGTCTGCCCACCTTGCCTGGCAAATAGTGGGGCCACAGCAAAGGCCACGCCAGTTTCTCCCAAAGTGGGCGGAACCTGGCCCCCAGGGCCCGTGTGGGGAAACGAGAGCATGGGGGAAGGGGAGGGAGGACCAGGAGTCTGGGAGGACTTGCCTCTCTCCTGTCTGAGCCCCAGCTAGAATTTATGCCTGTTGAGCACGAGGCTGGCTAGTGTCCGGGAGCTGTTCTGGTGAGGGAGGGGGGCAGAAGGAGGAGCTGCAGGGAGGAGGGGCTCAGAGTCCAGGGCCTGCAGCTTTCTGGTGCTCTGGTCCTCATACATGCCAATCGTGCCTCTCTGGGGACCGGAAGTCCTCCCACTCCTCCAGCTGGGTCCTTCCGGGCCTTTCTGACACTGAGTTTCTCTTTGTCCTGCCCCCCTCAGAACTACTGGGAACTGCCAGGATCTTTCTCTTCCTTTTTTTTTTTTTTATTTTTTCTTACTCGTTTTGGTTCATACCCAGCAGTGCTCAGGCAGGGGTTACTTCTGGCTTTGCTTTCAGGAATTACTCCTGGAGGTCCACAGAGGGATAGGGGTGTAGGGGTGGGGGGGTACTTTATGGGATGCTGAGGATCAAACCCAGGTCGGCCGCGTGCACGGCAAGGGACCCGCCTGCTGTACTATCGCTCCAGCCCCCTTTCCTTTTCCCCCCTCTCTTCCACTCTTTTTCTTTCTCTTCCTTTCCTTTGTGTGTGTGTGTGTGTGTGTGTGTGTGTGTGTGTGTGTGTGCGCGCGGGAGTGGGGTATAGGCCTCCCACATGCCGCTCAGGAATTCTGGGGGCTCCACCATTAGAATAAAAAATGGATTTATTATCGAGCTCCTGGATTCTTGAGAATTACAGGAAAGATTTGCCTGCAAAATTCAGAAACTTAAGAGGTTTGTGTTTGAGGCCATGGCAGTGACAGTACAATGGGAAAGGCTCTTGCCTTGCATGCGGCTGACCTGGGTTCTATCTAAGGCACCCCATAGGGTCCCTCGAGCACTGCCAGGAGTGATCCCGAGCACAGAGCCAGGAGGACCCTCTGAACACCACCTGGGCTTGGCCCCCAAACCCCAACCAAAGAGAAGTTTGAGTTTACTGTCCACTTCAAGGAGATGGGTCCTCGTCCCCGTCCTCCCCCAGTGCCCAGGCTTTTCTTTTGACCCTCGCAGGATGTCACTCTGCCTGTCCCCCAGTGCCCTGTGCAGTACACAACACTCTAAGTCCTGTCCCTCGCCTCTGCTCACATCCAGTGCAGGCTGGTCTGGTCCTGTTCCTGCACCATTCCCTGTCCAGCGTACATGTTTCTAGTCTGAGGTCTGCAGCTGGAACCCTGCCACCTGCGTCCCCTGGCTGGGTCTGCTGCTCTGTGACCTGTGGTTCAGCTGCCTGTCCCCTCAGGTCTCCTGAGTCTTCATCATGGCCACGTGTGTGCAGGTGACAGCCCAGCTGTCCTGCTGTCTGCTTAGGCATAGGGAGGGGGCTGAGAGAGAGAGAGAGAGAGAGAGAGAGAGAGAGAGAGAGAGAGAAACAGAGAAACAGAGAAAAAAAAGACGAGAGAGAGGAGAGAGAACCAGAGACAGAGAGAGAAAGAAACGGAGAGAGAAGAGAAAGAGAGGGACCAGAGCGGGTAGGGCATTTGCCTTGCATGTGGTCAACCCGGGTTCAATCCTCGACATCCCATATGGTCCCCCAGTACCGCCAGGAATAAATTCTGAGTGCAGAGCCAGAAGTAACCCTCTGAGCATCAGTGGGTGTGACCCCAAAAGCAAAAAAAAGAGAAAGAGAAAGAAGAGAGAGGACAGAGAGAGAGAGAGAGGAGAGAGAGAGGAGTGACAGAGAAAGGAAAAAGAGACAGAGAGAGGAGAAAGAGAGAGACAGGAGAGAGAGGAGAAAGGAGAGACAGAGAAAGAGAGGAGAGAGAGGAGACAGAGACAAAAAAGAAAGAAAGAGAGGAAAGAGAGAGGAGAGAGACAGGAGAGAGAAAGGCCCACTGTCAGTGTTCAGGGGCTTCATTTTATTTATTTATTTATTTATTTATTGCTTTTCCGGTCACACCTGGCGATGCTTAGGGGTTACTCTTGGCTTTGCCCTCAGGAATAACTCCTGGCGGTGCTCAGGGGACCATATGGGATGCTGGGGATCGAACCCGGGTCGGCCGCGTGCGAGGCAAACCCCTTGCCCACTGTGCTATCACTCCAGCCCCCAAGGGGCTTCATTTTCTCCGCTGCTACCTCCTCCCTACCCCCCCTCACCCCACACCATCCTATTATCTGTTTGACTGGCGACCTTCCTGGTGGGTAAGGTTTAAAGTGACCAGTTAAAACCAGTTCAGCTGCCTCCCGTCCGATCATCACTGGTGCTTCTTCTCAGTCACCCAGGCCATCAGTTCAGTACAGGGGCCTGAGGAGGTGACCTGGGCCACCCTGGCAGTCCTGGGGGCCTCCCGGGTCACACTTGGTGATGCTCTGAGCCTTCAGGACTGTGCCCAGCAATGCTCAGGAACTGTGTAGAGCCGGGAACCAACCCCAGATCGGACACCTGCCAGGCCCGGGCGTTAACCACTGTACTCTCTCCTAGTCTCTGCTTCTCTGCTTCTCACGTATCTCTGTCCAGACAGGCCTCTGGACCCCAAGATCCTTCCATGGGGCGCCCCTCATGAGCCCCTCCCTGGCTGGGAGTACAGTTCTTTGTTCCAGACACCCCGCGTGGCTCCTGTTTTCTGGGGGCACCCTGAGTAGGCACCCACTGGCACTGTCACTCCTGCTTACATATGCCACAGTCCCTCCAGGAACAGACTACGAGAGGAAAGACGAGCTGGCAGCTGACGCTGTCAATATTGAAACTTGAGAGCATGGCCCCAGGAGAGAAGAGATTTGTCAGACTTGACCCCTATTATCATCCTGGCTCCTGGCTAGGGTCTGGCACCTAGACACCTAACAGGAAGTCCACAAATATTTGCTGGACGGATGCCTCTAGCCTCACGTAATGTAACAATATGAAAGCAAGACTTGGCCCAAAATAGTAGGGCTGGGGCCAGAGAGATAGTACAAGAGTAAGGCATTTTTGACCTTTCACACAATTAACCCTGGTTCAAATCCTCAGCACTGCGTACGGCCCCTTGAGCCCCACCAGGAGTGATCTCTGAGCACAAAGCCTGGAGTAACCTTTGAGTACCACCAGGTGCGGCCCAACTACCAAAGAAGAGCAGTACTCAAGAGATAATTCTTGCTAGAGGTGACTGCTTCCTCTACCTTCCCCTCCCCGTACTGAGTAATTGGAGTAAGGGATTGTAGCACTGTAGCACTGTCCTCCCATTGTTTATCGATTTGCTCGAGTGGGCCCAGTAACGTCTCCATTGTGAGACTTCTATTACTGTGTTTGGCATATTGAATACGTCCTGAGGGGCTTGCCAGGCTTTGCTGTGCGGGCAAAATACTCTCTGTAGCTTGCCGGGCTCTCTGAGAGGGGTAGAGGAATCAAACCCAGCTTGGCTGGGCCGGCTGCGCAAGGCAAATGCCCTCCCACCAGGAACTGGAGTGATAGTACAGCAGGTAAGGCATTGCCTTGCATGTAGCAGGCCTGGGTTTGATTCCCAGCATCCCATAGGGTCCCCTGAGCACCTCCAGGAGTAATTCCTGAGCATATGGGCCAGGAGTAACCTCTGTACATCACTGGGTGTGACCCAAAGGGGATGGGGGAGGTGGGAAAGATATCCCACCGGAAGTGAAAGTGTTGGCACATCCCATCTCTGGCACCATCAGGAGCAGGACTGAGATGTGCTGATGTCAGAGCATGGGGCGGGGGCGGGGGGGGTGTAGGCAAATCAGTTTCCTCCCCCATCCCACCATCAACAAGCACTCTGGGATCTAGAGGGTGGGAGGGGCAAGAGAGAAAGGAGGTGGCAGTTGCACCTGTGTCCTCTGAGAGAATGAGTAGGTGGCAGGGAGGTAATATTGGAGGGCAGACAGAGGTAAACTCTAACCCCTGGGCCACCTGCTCCTCACCCTGTCTTTCCAGACCACCCCCCCGCCAGGGCCCAGGAGGTGTGATCTGATATTTTCTGGAGATGGGGAGCTCTTTACTTGGTCTCCAGGTCCTTGAACCCTACCCCCTCACTCTTCCTTTCTTCCTCTCTGTCCCCCCTCCCCCAAACAGCTCACTAGCGCCATGGACGCTGAGATGTGCTTTCCCAAGAAGCCAGAGAGAATGAAGAAGAGGGTTGTCTGGGGCATGGAGGTGCCCGTGGAACTGCGGTGGAAGGGCTGGGAGCTCGGGAAGGAGATCACTAAGAACCTGGTGCTCAAGAACCTGTCTCTGAAGACGCAGAAGATGAAGTACAGGTCTGGACCCTGCGGGACAATGGGAAGCCCAGGCTTGGAGGCCACAATCACCATTCCCCAAAGCCGCCACTCTTTTTGTTTTTGTTTTTTCTTTTTGGGTCATACCCAGAAATTCTCAGGGGTCACTCCTGGCTCTGCACTCAGGAACCATTCCTGGCAATGCTCAGGGACCATATGGGATGCTGGGAATTGAACCCGGGTCAGCTGCATGCAAGGCAAACGCCCTACCCGCTGTGCTATTGCTCCAGCCCCCAAAGCTGCCACTCTTTAGCTGCGGTTCTGGCTCTAAAGAATGTCTGGGTCTTCCTGAGCCAAAAACCCAGAAGTGGGTTGGGAGAGGGTTTGAGGAGTCAAACCCAGGGACTCTGAGTTCAGGCCAGGCTAGCTGGTGCTGCTTAGGCCCGATGAGGCCAGAGGTGGAGCTTGGGGCCTCTAAGCAGGGTTTTGAAACAATTTCAAAGTGCCTTATAAAATGAGGAGAGGATGTGAAAGTCGGGCAATCATATCAAACAACAGGCTCAGAACGGGGCCTGAAGCCCAACTCAGACTCCTGCTCCGATTCCTTGCTATTGAACATCCAGGAGGGTGAAGCTCCTGCCCTTTTTGCTCATGAGTTCTTTTCTCAGATGGGTTTACCACTGTGTATGGTTTTGGATGGTGGGGGTAGTTTAGAACCTGGGAGCCACACTTGGCAATGCTCAGACTTTCCTCCTGGTTCTGTGCTCAGTGATTACTCCTGGGGGATGCTCAGAGCCATGCTGGGGATTGAATTAGGGTGGACAAGGCACACACATTAACTTCTGTACTATTTCTCTGGCCTCTATCCCCTGCATTTTAATTTTATTATTTTTATTTCTCTAGTTATATAGAAATCATGAATGGTGGGGTACTCCTTCATGTGGGGCTGAACATTGTATAACAACAAACAGATGTAAAGTCCCTCTTTCAGGGGAAGTTCTAGAAGATTAACTCAAGGACAGCATCTCATCTGAGGGTTCAGCACTCTAGATTACTCGGAGATCTGCTCAAGGGCAGGATTCCATCTAGGATGTCTTGCTTTCTCCTTTCCTCAGCTAGTAATCCATTTAAACATAGTGAATTTACTTCTTATAATATTACTAGGCTGGAGCAATAGCACAGCGGGTAGGGCACAGCAGGCAGGGCCTTGCACGTGGCCAACTCAGGTTTGATTCGTCCGCCCCTCTCGGAGAACCCAGCAAGCTACCGAGAGTATCTCACCTGCCTGGCAGAAACTGGCAAGCTCCCCATGGCGTATTCAATATGCCAAAACCAGTAACACCAAGTCTCGCGATGGAGACATTACTGGTGCCTGCTTGAGCAAATTGATGAACAACGGGAGGACAGTGCTACAGTGCAGTGCAGTGACTGGGGACTATATCTGGTGGTGCTCAAGGCTTACTTCTGGCTCTGTGCTCGAGGATCATTCCTGGTGGTGCTTGGGGAACCCTATGTTGTGCTGGGGATTGAGTCCAGGTTGGCTATGTGCAAAGCAAGTACTTTAACCCCTATACCATCACTCCAGCCCCCACCATGCATTGTTTGATGCGATTATTGAGGAGCTGGAGAGATAGTAGAGCAGGGAAGGAACTACCTTGTGCATGACTGACCCAGGCTAGATTCCCAGCACCCCCATGTGGTGTCTCTGAGTACTTCCAGGAATGATCTTTGAGCACAGAACCAGGAACAAGCCCTGAACACCACCAGATATGACCGCCAAAACAAACGATCAACCAGGAACCAGAGAGCAGTAGTGCAGTGGGTAAGATGCTTGCCGTGCATGCAGCCAAGCAAGGTTCAATCCCCAGCACCTTATATGGTTCCCCAAATCCTCCAGGAGTGGTTCCTGAGCACAGAGCCAGGAGTAACCCCTGAGTACCACTGGGTGCGACTCCCTCTGAAACAAATAAGCAGGAATAGGACAAGAGGGAGATCTCCCCTAGCACTTCCTTAACCTTTCTGCCCCCATCTAGTTTTCCAGCCTCCCCCCCCGCCCCCCTCCCCCCCGCTGATCCTTCTGTCTCCTTGATCCTACCACAGGCCCCCTAAGACCAGGTTCTTCTTCACGGTCATCCCGCAGCCCATCTTCCTGAGCCCGGGCATAAGCTTTACACTCCCCATCATCTTCCGACCTCTGGAGAAGGTAGGGTCCCCTGTGTCAAGCAGAGGGCAGGGAGGAACCCCAGATTAGTGGCCTGAGCATAGGAATAGGAGAGAGCAGCAAGGAGCCCCACCAGTCAGCCTGGGGAGTCAAGCAGGGGCTTTGACCCTAAATTCATAGACAGACAAGCCCACCGGGTAAAGGGGCTGCTACTGTATTGGCCACCAGAAAGCCCTCGACATCTTTTTGTGGGTAAAGGGGTAGGGGTTTGGGGCTACACACAGAGATGCTCAGGGGTCTCTGACCCAAGGCTGTGCTCCAGGGATCCTTTGTGGTCCTGGAATGGAACCAGGGCTGGCTGCAGGCCTGGGAAGTGCCTTCCCCTCTGTACCCTCTGTCTGGCCCAGGAACTAGAGTCAGATTTCTTCCTACTCCTTTGAAACATCCTTCCTCCCCACCCCCCAATGCTATTTCCCACTGAAGTCCCTGGAGCTGAGACCATCTGGGTTTACAGGTCCTGGACCCTCTTTTCAGCCCCGATCAACCCTCAGAGGAAGTGCTGGAGGAACAGATGAGGGCCGGGTTCAGTGGGTGCTTCGGAGCCAGTGATGGGCAACTGGGCCCCCTGTACCTCTATGCTCCCCCCCTCAATGCAGATAGAGTACAGGGACCAGCTGTGGTTTGAGAAAGAAGAGGGGGTGTTCACTGTGGACCTACGGGCCACCCTGCCCCAGCACACCCTAATGGTCCCTCCGTGCCTGCAGTTGCCCATGTGCGCCGTGGGTGACGCGGTGCAGGGTTGGTTCTGCCTGGACAATGTGGGGTGAGAATCATGGCTGAGGCCAGTGGGGCGGGTCCTGCGAGGCGGAGACACCTGCAGTTCTGGGGGTGGAGGGTGAGGGGCATAAAGAGGATGTGCCGCCCCAGGGTCTCTGCCCCTCTAAAGCAGCGGTTCTGGTCAGAGTAAATCCAGAGGCTTGGATCAGCACCCCCCATCCATGCCTCCCCCAGGGACCTGCCCTCCTTCTACAACTGGGAGTGCCCCAGCCCCTTCCAGATCCTGCCCACTACTGGGTTGATACTGCCGGGCCAGACCGCCCACATGAAGGTCACCTGTCATCCCGTAATGGCCATCATCTATGAGGTGCAGGCCACGTGCTGGTACGGGGAGAACAACGAGCAGAAAAGCTGCATCCAGTTGCGGACTGTGGGTGAGGCGGCCCTCAGGCTCCAGAGTCTGGAACACTGCCCTGAACCCCCACCTGAGACTGCCCACTCTGATCCACCCTAGGCCCACCCAGCCTGGTCGCGACCCCTCCCCAGACAAGCTTAAACGCACCCTAGATCCACGCAAGCCACGCCCAGACCAACCTGAAACCCGTTCAAGCCCCGCCCACCACAGCAGCCTCTAAACCACACCCCTCCCCACCCAAACCACGCCCCAGGCTCCGCTCAAGCCCCGCCCATCCCAGACACCTTAAACCACGCCTTGCCCCACCCGACCAAGCCACGCCCAGATTCGCTCAAGCCCCGCCCAGACACACCCTAACACCTGTTCAAGCCCCGCCCATGCCCTGGTGCCCGTAAACCACGCCCCGACCCCCCAGAAGAGATGAAACCACGCCCCAAGACCCACTCAAACCCCGCCCTGAAACCCGTTCAAGCCCCGCCCAGACACCCTCAAACCTGCTCAAGCCCCGCACATCCACAGATGCCCTTAAACCACGTCCCTACCCGTCCAAATCAGCTCAACACGCCCCAGACCCACTCAGGCCCCGCCCAGATCTCCTTGAAACCTGCTCAGGCCCTACCCACCCCAGACAACCTTAAACTACGTCCCGACCTGCGGGGCTCAAACCACGCCCCCGATCCGCTCAAGCCCCGCCCAGACACGCCCCGAAACCATTGAAAGCCCACCCATCCTAGCCCCGCCCCAGGTCAGCTTAAACCACGCCCCTGCCCGCCCAAGCCCCGCCTAGGCACGCCCCCAGTTCCAGCTCAAGCCTGGCGCAGGCAGCCCAGCCCCAGCACTGAAGGATCGCAGAGTTTCCCCCGGGGGCCACCTGCCTTCTAAGGGGGGCTGCTCTGCTGGGGCTACTTCGTCCCACCGAGACTCCCTGCTCGCTGCCCCAGCCAAGTACCCGCAGCTGCTGGTGGGCATCCTACAGAAGCGGCCAGAAGACCAGGACGAGGAGGGCGAGCAGAAAGTGCTGCACTTCGGCCCCGTGGCCCTGGGCAGCACCGCCGAGAGGCAGATCGAGCTGTATAACCCATCGCTGGTACGCGTCCTGCGGCCGTGAGGGCCCAGGGACCCCGGGCGGGGAGCCCCTGAGACCTGCTTCCTTTCCAGGCAGCAACCCCACCCCTCTTTCTCGCCAGGCATTTGTCCTGAATGTCTTAAAACCCATGTATGTTGGTACACGCAGGTCTTTTTGGTTCCGTTTTTGTTTGGGGAGGGCCAGCCACACCAGCTGGTGCTTAGGGTTTACTCCTGACTTTGCACACAGTGATCACGACCAGCGGTTCTTGGAGGACCACATGGGATGCTGGGAATCGAACCCAGGTCCCCTGTGTGCAAGACAAGCTCCCTCCCTGCTCGACTACCACTGAAGCGCAATACATGTGTATCTCAGTGGGTGTCCCCTACTCCCCTAAGCTTGGGGGGGCTGAGTCTCTAGAGCCAATCCCAAGATCAGCCTAGGGCTGTTCTGACTCTAGACCAGTCTGGGGGGGTGGGTCACCTTCCTTCACTGGGGTCCCTTGGGACCTCCTCGCCCACGCTCAAGGCCGAGTGGGGAGGGACAGAGGCCACCATGTCCTGGGCACACTTACCCATCCTTGACCTCCCCGCCCCACACCCGGCTTCCCAGGTGAGTGCCCCCTTCAGGATCGAGAAAGCCGAGTCCAATTTGACCGAAGACCGGACCTTCTGGTGCTCCCAAGTCCAGGGGATCCTGCGGCAAGGGGAGAAGAAACACCTGTCCCTGTTCTTCTGCCCAGCGACTTTGGACGGCAGAACCAGGGACTACTTCTCCATCATACCCTGCGGCTCCACCTCCCAAACCCCGCTCAAAGTCATTGGTTGCTGTACAGGTACCAGCCACCCCGCGGACCTGTCCCCGCCCCCTCGGGGGTCTAGAAGCAGCCGCACCCCCGCCCCCCATCCCCCTAATTTCAGATCCCGAACAGCTGAGCCACTCGCGGAGTCTGGCCCCTCCTTGCCCTTCATTCTGGGCGTCTGCTGCCCCCTGGTGGCCTCCGTAGGAATCAGTTGGGGACCGACAGGAGATGATGGTCCAATCCCGGTAGCTTAGGTGGGGAGACGCGGGGCACCCCACCTTTCCAGCCAGGGAGGCTGTAGGGGAGGGACCCCCTCTCAGAGACCTCCGTCTCCTATGCCCAGGTCCTGCTGTCTCCCTGCAGCGCCCCTGCGTGGACTTCAGTTGGATCAACCTCGGGGCACGCGCGGAGCAGCGCCTGTGGATCGAGAACAAGTCCGAATGCACCGCCTACTTCCAGTTCGCCATCGACTGCCAGGAGAGCGTCTTCTGCATCCAGCCGGCCTTCGGGACCCTGGAGGGCAAGGCCCGCCGGGTCCTGCGCTGTGTTTTCCAGCCCGCCCAGCCCTTCATCTACTTCCGGAGAGTGGCCTGTGTCATCCACCATCAGGTAGGGGGCACGGGAGGGCCCAGCCGCAAAGCTCAGTGCTCACAGTACCTGGATCCTGATCCATAGTCACAGGCATTACCCACTGGCATAAGTCACCACCCCACCCCACCCCTGGGATTCTGGAACCTTCATCAGAGAGGTTGGGGTCATATCTCCTAGGGCGCCTGCTGGCCCAGGGTTTGGAACTGGGCTGTGGCGGGGAGTGTGATGGAGGTGCCCCAGCAAGGAAAGAGGAAGAGATGGGGTGGGGCTCAGGAAGTCCGTGCCACCATGTCCTGCTGACGGAGCTGGGAGGTCTGGGGGGGGTCTCACTCCTCACAGCAGGGCTGGGAGCTTGGGCTTGGGCACCCCCTCCCCAGGCCCAGACTCACAGGGGCCTCCGGGATGGCTGTTCCAGGACCCGCTCTTCCTGGACCTGATCGGGACCTGCCACTCCGACAGCTCCAAGCCCGCCGTCCTGAGGCCGGCGCACCTGGCGTGGTACCGCACACACCTGGCGCGGGGCCTGACGCTGTACCCGCCCGACATCCTGTGTGCCATGCTCACTGAGAAGAAGCTGGAGCAGGACCCCGACGGGGCCCTCATGCTCTCCACGGAGGTGTGGAGAAGCCCTCCCGTGCTCCCTCCCCCCCAAGCAGGCTCCCCGTCCCCGCCTCCGCCTTAGCTAGGTGCCAGAGTACCTCCAATGGCTCAGGGAGAGCCTGAGGGGGAGGGGCGGCAGCGCGAGTTCCCCCCTCCCCCACATCTGTCTGTCTCCATGCAGGACACACCAGCCCCACAGTACCCCTCCGTGCCCCCCATGACCGAGTTCTTCCTGGATGGCACCGGCGACTTGACCATCTTCCCCCCCCATGTCAGCATCGAGCCCGTCCAAGTGGACTTTGGGGGCTGCCCGGGGCCCCAGCACCCCAACCCTGTCCCCCTGTGCCTGACGAACCACACCAAGGGCAAGGTCACCGTGGTCTGGACACACAGGTCTGACTGCCCCTTCTGGGTGACCCCAGAGAGCTGCGAGGTGCCCCCGCTCAAGTCCATGGCCATGCGCCTGCACTTCCAGCCACCGCACCCCAGGGGGCTCTTCTCTGTGGAGCTCGAAGCCTTTGCACTCTATAAGGTACATGTGGAGGGCATGGGAGGTCTGCCTAGGTGTGTGGGCGTCCTGCTGGGGTCCATCTGGCTGTATCTCACTCCCCTGTGGCCTTTCAGCCCCCAAAGGGAGTAACTGGGGTCAAACACTCTGGAAAAACGGGGTGTCCCGGGGCTCACAGCTGCTTTCCAGTCATCTAAAGAGAGGGCCCCAGAGATAGCAACCAGAGTCAAACTGATTCCAGCTCGAACCGTGGCACCCAATGGGGTCCCATGGGGAGCGCCAGGAGTGATCCCTGAACACCAGGATGTGGTCCCCAAACAAAAAACAAACAAGAAGAAACCAACTCATTTGGGATTGGAGCTGTAGTACACCGGGTAGGCCATTTGCCTTGCACGAGGCCAGCCCGGGTTCGATTCCCAGCATCCCATAGGGTCCCCCGAGCAATGCCAGGAGTAATTCCTGAGGGCAAAGCCAGGAGCAACCCCTGAACATCGCTGGGTGTGACCCAGAAAGAAAAAAATTAAAAAGAAACCAAATCAAAGAGCTGGGGAGGGGGATAATGGGGGGCCATGACGGAGCTCAGGGGCAGAGCCGTGCCCGATGTGTGAGCCCTGGGTTCAGTCCCCACCACTGTGGGCACAGGAATTACAGCACCATCATGGGCAGGAACAGGCCAGGGCCGGAGTCGGGGCCTGGAGAATTAGGAGGGTCAGAAGCGGCCTCTTACCATAACATCCCTTGGGCAGGGAACTCAGACACAGGCCTCAGTGAGACCCTGCTCCCTTCCTTCTGAGCCCCCCCTTGCTCTGCTGTGCTCTCCTAGAACTCAGGGGGTGGGGGTTGGGCAGGGGGCTCGCAGTAGGTGGGGGTCAGAGCCTCTTCCCAGCTTTGGCACTCCAGGCAACTTCCTCAGAGGCAAAACCAATCTTTGGGTTTGTTTGCTTACCTCACCCCCCACCCCCACCCCTGCTTTTTGTCCTGCCAGCAGGAATCACTCCTGGTGGTGCACAGGGGACCAAATGGGATCCCAGGGAACGAACCTAGGTGGGCCACGGGCAAGGCAGGCCCCCTCCCTGCTGGACTATGGCTCCAGGCCTGCTACCGACCTTCTGAGCTGACTTTGCGTCTGTTCTTACCGTTGGGCAGAGGGGGGAGTCCGAGGTTCTAGAAGGCAGTGGCCACCTTAGTGACCAGATTGTCAGAGCCCAGGTCCTGGCCCTGGGATGTCATGATATCCCCCTTAGCCACCAGTCACTTGTGGCCACTGAGCCCCTGCAGTGTGGCTGGTCTCACCAGGAGACCTTCTGGTCAGGGTGAACAGCTGAAGCGACCAGCCTTGGGGCTCCCTGGGGTTGAATGGAAGGTGCTGTGGAAATGTCCTCAATTCAAAGTGAGGGGCCAGAGTGATAGTACAGCGGGGAGGTCAGGGAACTTGCACCGTCAGGAGTAGTTCCTGGGTGCAGAGCCAGTAGTCAGCCTTGAGCATTGCTGGGTATGACCCAAAAAGTCAAAAAAAAAAAAAAAGAGAGAGAGACCATGTGTGTCTTGCTTTGCCAGTGTGGCTCATGGGGCCAGCAGTTCACTCTATTTCACTGGGGTACTGCCCTGTCCTGGGGCAAGGGCTCTTCGCTCAGTGCTCAGTATGGGAGAGGCTGTTTTCTGACCCACTCTATGCTGTGTTCCTTGGGGATCCCTCTCTCCTGTCACCCATGGGGTGGTGTTGGGGGTGGACTCCCACAGCTGAGGTCGGCCAGCTGGGGTGCCTGGCAGGGTGAGACTCTGAGCTTGTCGCCCCCCCGCCCCCGTGGCCATCCACCCCCCCCCCAGGTGCTCCTGAGATACCACAATATCGAAAAGGACTGTACCGTGTGCCCATCCTGGTGCCTGAAGGTGCAGGCCCAAGGCCACAGCTACCCCGCAGCCACGGAGCACCACATCCCCCAGTACTCCCTGGATGCCCCCAAGGTGAGTGTGCTCCCGCAGCCTAGGGCCAGGGACACGGAGGCTGGGCCTTTTCAGTCTCCCCCAGCCACGGACCCAGGGCTAGGCCCCGGGGGCACCATCCACAGGATTTGCCGGGGTCTTCCTACGTGTGTTCCTCCCACAGCGTGAGACCCTGCCTTGGCGGGCACAGAGCTGCTGCCAGGGGTGGCCCCGCCTCCAGGAGTCCCAAGTCCCCAGCTGAGAGGAGGCCCACAGAAGCCCAGATTCCTGCCAAGCACTGGTTCCTTCATGGAAGCCGTTTCCGGCTTCCCTTGCTCATCTCGCGTCCCTGGAAAGGAGGCCACTTAGGTTTGGGGGGGGTGGGGCCATACCAGCAGTGCTCAAGGATCACTCCTAGGGGGCTCAGGGGACCATGTGGGTGCCAGGGACCAATCCCAGCTAGGGTGCAGGTAAGGCGAGCGCCCTTCCGCCGTCCCCACCATTGGCTCTTTCATTTTTGTGTTTGCGAAGGAGCCACCTCACCTGTGCCCTCCCAACCCCAAAGCTTCCCACACCTGAGTTAGCTCAAGGCTGCCACTTCCTGAAGACCCCCAACACACATACTCATACACAGAAACACACACAAAGACAGAGAGACACACAGATATACACAGATACAGAGACACATAGAGACACAGACATACACAGTCAGACACACAGACATATACACAGACACACACAGACACACAGATACACATACATATACGCAGTCACACACAGATATACACAGACACACACAGACATATGCAGACACACACAGACATATATACAAACACACAGACACACATAGACACACAGACACATACAGACATAAACATACAGAGACACACACAGACATATACAGACACACACAGACACACCAGAGACAGAAATACACAGACACACAGGCACAACAGAGACAGAGATACACAGACACATACACAGATACACGGCAGAGACACAGTAGGGACAGATACACACACAGACATATATACAGACACATATACAGACACAGGCTACATACACACAGACACACATAGAAAAATACACAGACACACAAAACACACACGAACACACACAGACATACACGCACAGAGACACAGACATACACACACAGACACACCAGAGACAAAGATACACAGACACACACAGAGACAAAGACACTTAGTCACAGACACAGACACACACACACACACACACACACACACACACACACACGCATGCTGCCCAGGTTCTCTCCACCCCAGCCCATTTTCTCAGCCATGCTCCTGGCCTCTGCCATGTGATGCCTGCCCCGGCTTGCCAGCAGAGCCTTGTGGCGCGTCTGGCTGCCCCAGAGGAGGGGACTGGGGCTGGGAGCCTGCTGGGTGCTGGGCCGAGATGCCAAAGGAATGTTTTGAGAGCGGGCGTGTGGGGGCTACCCCCTTCTCAAAGGGGGCTCCCCTCAGTCACCTCCCTGAGTGCCAGCTCGTAGAGGGGGCTGCTTGCCTGGAGCTTCTGGCACAGACTCAGAGAGTGGGTCCTCCCGAGGCTGGCCCGGGGGGCCCTGGGAAGGAAAGAATGACAGCTCACCTCCAGGAAGCTCAGGCCACCCCATCTCCCAGCCCGGGTGTGGGGGTCTCTGCAGCAGAAGCATCTTGTTTTATTTGGGATTGTTGTTGGTTTGAGGGCCACATCCAGCCAATGCTCAGGACTTAGTCCTGGCTCTGTGCTCAGGGATAATGCCTGGTGGAGCTCAGGGGACCAGAGAAGGTGCCAGGGATTGAACCTGGTCGTCCGTTTGCAAGGCAAATGCCCTCCCCGCTCTTCTGTCACTCAGACCCCAGCAGAAGCATTTTTGGGGGTGACAGGCCATACCCTCCTCCATTCCCTGCTCCCAGAGGATAGTGACAGGGTGGTCCCCAGAGTGAGTGTGTGTGTTTCTGTGCACATGTATGAGTAGTTTGTGTTTGTGTGTGCATGCATGTGTACATGAATGTTTGCATGCATGCCACATGTCTGTGCATGTTTTGTATATGTGTGCCTATGTGCAGTGTGTGTGAGTGTATGTGCACGTGTGTGTCTTTTGTGTATGTGTGCGTATGTGTAGTGTGAGTGTATGTGCACATGTGTGTGTTTTATGCATGCACATGTGCTGAGCGTGGCCCCTCTGGTCTCTCACCCCAGCTCTTTCCGGCTGTGTCCCCGGGGAAACCCTCCTACCGGAGCCTGCTTCTGGCCAACACAGGTTCCCTGCTGCTCACCTTCAGTCTCGCACCCCAAAGCAGCTCCCACATCTCTGTGCGGCCCAGCTCAGGCCTGGTGGCCGCAGGGGCCCACCAGATCTTTCTCATCTGCACATACCCCAAGGGCCAGGCCTGGACACCTCACGAGATCTTCCTGCAGTTCAATTTCTACCCTGAGTATCTCAAGGTAGGCGCCAGCCTTGGGGGAGGGGGGTCTTGGAGATGGGCTGTCCTTGGCCAAAACTGCATCCGAGCATTGGCCTCGAGTCTCCCCATGCAGAACCGAGGTGTTGTGCCTCCGGAGTGGCCTCAGGGACATCTGCTGTGCACCCCAGGAAGGAGAGGTGGGGTCTCTAAGGCAGGAGTTTCTATGTGCTGCTGGTAGCGGCTCAGTGAGCTTTGCCCCCATGCGGTTCCTGGATCCTTTCCTTGAACCTTCTCCTGCATCAGTCACAAGGTTGCACAGGCCATGAGCGCAGGGCCTTTGGCCAGCGTGGCCCATGAGTTTCAAAAAGGTGTGAGTGAGCTGGAGCGAACCACAGTGGGTAGGGTGTTTGCCTTGCATGAGGCTAACCCAGGATCGATTTCCAGCATCCCATATGGTCCCCTGAGCACCGCCAGGAGTGACTCCTGAGTTCAGAGCCAGGAGTAACCCCTGTGCATCGCCAGGTGTGACCCAAAAAGAAAAAAAAAGCCTGAGTGCTGGGCATGAGATTGATGGACAAGGACTCTTCCCCTGGCCAGTCCACAGTGATGGACAGACCAAGGACTGGGATATAGAAAAACAGAGGAATAGGGCCTCGAGGCTGGTTGGTAATCAGAGACCATTTATTTCTCTCTTTTCCCAAACCTAGTTCCTAGCCTGGTCTTACCTTTCCCCCTTTACAGCATAGTTATATAGAAATCATGAAGGGTGGGGTACACATAGGTGGCGTTGAGCAGTGTCATAACAACAAACAGATGTAAAGGCCCTCCCTCAGGGGAAGTTCTTCTAGGAGACAAGATTTTATCTGAGCGTCCAGCACTCTAGATTACTAGATCTGCTCAAGGGCAGATTCCATCTAGGGTGCATTGCTTTCTCCTCTCCTCAGCAAGTAATTCATCTAAACAATCACAGTAAATTTACTTCTTACTAATATTTCTAGTCATTTTGTATGAACACAGCAAGAGATATATTAAGCTTAAAGGTTGGCTCTTCCTAGGAACATCTCGCTATACATTCCAGACCACAGTCCTCAGGCCAGATTAGTCTTTCCTAACCCCAGCAGGGTCCTTATTCAATTACTTCTTTTTTGGGTCATGACAGAGTTTGTTCCACGGCTCTGCTCTTAACTTATTATACGTCCTATGGCACTTAGCTTGTCCCTTTCTGATGCCAGGGTAGCTTACCAGCTTGCCCTTGCTCCATCCTTGTTCCTTGCTGGGACCCTCTTTATGAGGGTGTTAGGAAGTAGGGGCAACTGAGGCTTAAGTCAGGTAAATATGACAGATGCCCAGGAGTAAATACCATTCGGAGTCAATTAACTCCCATGTTACAAAAGCATAGCATCAACTGTCTTCCTGTGTCTATACAAAAAGGCATTATTAAACCTCACAAAGGACATAAAGGAAAGAGAAAAGCAATATAGGATTAGGAGTGCCTGATGGAATTGGGTGTGCCTCAGGGGCACTGTTGTGGGAGTAACTTAATAAACCTAAGCTCCCTGTGGGAGGAGCAAGGACAAACTAGGAGCTTCCAGGAGCTCTGGTAAGGGGGTCCTGGTCTGTGGGCTGACAGAGGCACTGGCGCCCCCTTCTGGCTGCAGGAGGTGACGCTGCAGAGCCGGGAGGAGCCACAGCAGCTGCAGCTGGACACCTCCCAGGCCATCTACTTCCGGCCCACCTGGGTGGGCAACTCCTCCACCAGCCCCTTCACCCTGCACAACCCCTCACGCCTGCCCCTGGAGTTCCAGTGGAGGGTGTCCCAGCAGCACCGGAAGATGCTGGAAGTACAGCCCTCTAGGGGCATCATCCAACCCAACGAGAGACTGGTGAGGGGCCTCCTGTGGCCACGGGTGGGAGAGGGCCCCAGTCCCCCTTCCCTTCCTCCCTTCCTCTCTGTCCTCCTGTCCTCCCTGACCTTCCTTCTGTCCCTCCATCCTCCCTCCATCATCCTTCCTTCGTCCCTTCTTCCCTCCCTCCGTCCTTCCTTCCCTCCTTCCTTCTTTCCTCCTTCCTTCCTTCCTCCCTGTCCTTCCTTCTTCCCTCCATCATCCCTCCATCCTTCTTCCTTCCTCCCTCCCTCCTTCCCATTCTTTCTTCCCTCCATTTTGTGAGGAGGTTTCCCATGCACTGTTCGGGAGTCCCCGGGCCACTCTTAGCAATACTTTACCAAACAGGCTGGATTCCTAGTCCCTGGGCCCAACAGTGCTATGGGCTTCCTCTGCAGTGATGTTGGGGGCCATCCAGTGGCTGAAATTGGGCTCTCATTATACAAGGTCCGTGTCCCAGTCCTTTGCATCTTCTCCCTGCACCTTGTTCTGTTTTTCCTTCTACTTTATTTTTATCTTTTGGGTTTTGGGCAACACCCAGCAGTGCTCTGCTATAGCTCCAGGCTATGTGCTCAGGGAACATTCCAAATAGGGTACTGGGAACACTTTGGGTGCTGGGGATCAAACCTGGGTCGACTGCAAGCACATGACCGCTCCCCATGTCTGACATTTTAAATCATTCTAAAGTCCCCTTAGAAATATTTTTTTGTTAATTATCTTTTGATTTAATTTCAAGATTATTATTTTGCACCCCTGAGGACCCAGTACCTCACATGGAAAGCAAGAGCACTACCACCCACTACAACCACTACCTCTCTGGCCGTGATTTCCCTTCTAAACAATATTGATTTTTCATGACAGTAACTGGGACATTGGTACTTTAAGTGTAAAGACCTTCTCCAGGTCATCCTCCTGGATGCAGATATTCCCATGGAGCTCAGATTCCAACTACCACCAGACACAGGGGAGTTTTTTATGCCTCTCTGCAGAGTCTCTGTCACTATTGGCTCACCTGCATTGCTCAACCAAGGGATCCGCACCAGGCAACTCTGGAAATCAACCAATGGGAGGGAATGCAAGAAGAAAGCTAACCAAACAGAGAGACCACTGACCTTGTTGGAGGCAGATGCTGCCAAGGATGTTAATGGATTGAAGGGTCGGGTCCCCATCCACATAAAGTTGGGTGACTTTCTGGAGGGGGATCCGGTGCCCAAACTCATAGAAAAAATTACCGTTCACCAGCACCTGGAGGGCAAAGGTAAAGAAGACCAGAGGCCATAACTCCCAGACGGACCCTGGGAAGGTACAAACAGGAAGCAGGAATGGGGAGCTATTAAACTCAGGGTCAAATCTGGGAGTCAAACTGGAGACCAAGAGTCAGGACCTCAGGTCCACAGGTTTAAGATCAACTTGAAGTCAAGTTGATCTTAAGTTGAAGTCAGTCTCCTGCCCCCGTGCCTGACTGTCTTCGCTGCCGGGACCCCTTGGAGGGGAGCGGGTTGAGCTTTCCTCCCCGCCCCGACCAGGGCTCCAGCAGGCAAAGACCTCCAGGACCAGCCACCACCATGCTGAGACCACTCTCCGCACACATGAAGGTACTGGCAGAGGGACAAAG
>JAOXYA010134020.1:0-10229 GCA_028565675.1 Sorex palustris | reverse complement strand
CGGTAGCTTGCCGGGCTCTCCGAGAAGGGCGGAGGAATCGAACTCGGGTCGGCCATGTTGGCTGCGTGCAAGGCAAACACCCTACAGCTGTGCTATCGCTCCAGCGATATAGTTATCATTATTAATTGACGAATATAAATTTATCCACAACCATTCAAGTAGTATATGGTAGATATGGTAGATTCAAGTAGTCTGACCCCTGAAATATATTTGCATAACTAATCACAATGCTAGAAATTGATTTCTTTTTTTTTTTTAACTGGTTTGGGGCAGGAGAGACAGTACAACAGTACAACAAAGGCAGAATAGAGTTTACCTTGCACACACGACCGACCCAGGCTCAATCCCTGGCACCTCATATGGTTCCCGAGCACCACCTGGAGGAATTCCCGAGTGTAGAGCCAAGAGTATCTCTGAGCATTGCCAGGCGTGACACAATAAATAAGTAAAGTATTTCATTACCAGTGAGATAGCTAGTAACACACTTTCCATGCTGAGTTCCATGCAGTCCCAAGAGCATGGCAAGGTGTGGCCCTCCTGGGATCCCCACATTACCAGGAGTACTGACCCCACTGAACCACTAGGTCTGCAGAGCCACTTGCCCTCTTAGCACTGCTTGAGAGCACTGCCCTCACGAGCAAAACAATTGCATCACCCCCCTCCCTGCAATAAATAGGTCTGCTTTAGCGACTGACAACAGATCATTGTTGTCAAAAACTCAAAGTTGGGTGGCTAAAGAGATAGTACAACGAATAAGGTGCTTGCCTTGCAGGTGGCCATCCTGAATTCGATTCCCAGCATCCCAAATGGTCATCTAAGCACCATTAGGAATGATTCCTGAGTGTTGAGCCAGGAGTAACTCCTGAGCCTCGCCAGGTATAGCCCCAAAACAAAACAAAAAACTGAAAGCTGAGTCCTGGAGAGAGAGTACAGTGGATAGTTTGCTTACCTTGCAGTTGCATTTGAGTAAACCCAAATTTAATCCCCAGCATGGCATATGGTCCCCTGACTCACTTCCCTAAATACAGAGCCAGGAGCAAGCCCTAAACATTGCCAAGTGTGGCAAGAAAGAAAGAAAGAAAGAAAGAAAGAAAGAAAGAAAGAAAGAAAGAAAGAAAGAAAGAAAGATTGAAGAAAGACCCTCAAACTCTTTTCTGTCAAAGACAGGTATTAAAAACAAGGAACAAAAACAAGAAAAAAAATCCTCAAATACACTATGCATAAAACTAGCAAACTTCAAGGCACATGCTCTCCAATAGGAAGAATTTCCCAAGAGTTAAAAGATACCCAAAGCGTTTCCTTGGTGTGAGACAGGCCGAGCACTGAGAGGGGATGGAAACCGTATACACCACCCCTCCAACTTCTCCTAGGCCTTTTTAGCTCAGCCTTTCCACAATTCAAGATTCAGAAACAAACGTTTTACCATGTGGATTTTTCCACGAACAATAATAATAAGCTTACACACATATTAAGATAGCTTAAAAACAGTAAAATCAGAATTCTACAGGACGGAACACCACCTGTAGTACTGTAGCAAATCTGAAGAGGCGTGGATGTCTGAGGTTATACAGATGATTAGTAGCACAGCCTTAACATGAGTCACACTTCATCAAGTCTTCCTTATCACTAAGCTGCTTCCAATGCCTTCTCCTACAAAAGTCTCATCAAGATTGGATCTGATGGGGCCAGAGAGACTGTGCAGCAATTAGGATGCTATCCTTGCACAAAACAGACCAGGTTCAATCACTAGCACCCCATTCGGTCCCGAGCCAACCAGGAGTGATCCCTGAGCGCAGAGCCAGAAGTCAAGAGCACTGCCAGGTATAGTAAAAAACAAACAAAAATGCTCATCTAAATTTACTTGGGTGATTCCATACAAATGTGTTTTTTGTTTATGCTGGGGCAGGGATCAAACCCAGGGCCTCACATATGCAAAGCAAGTGCTATACCTCTGAGCACAGGTTGTGTTCTTGGTTCCTTTTTTGTTCTTCTGGGGTATGTGTGTGTGCAAATTTGTATTTCTTATTGTCTACTCTAGTGTGTGTGCAGACAAATTTGTATTTTATTGTATATTATAGTTTCATAGATACTCGCTATTAAGAACTAGTCCTGGCTCAACCTGAACTGAGGGGGAAAAAACCCAACAACAACAACAAAGCACTTTTTAAATATTAACTAATGGGGAGGCAGAGCAATAGTATAACAAGTGCGACATTTGCCCTGCACGCAGCCAACCTGGGTTCAATTTCTGGCATTTCATATGGTCCTCTGAACACTGCTGAGAATAATTCTGAGTGCAGTGCCAGTAGTAACGTAAGAGGATCACTGGCTGACCCCTACCCCCACCTCTCAAAAAAAAAAAGAGGGGGCCAAAAAATTTTTTAAAAATTTTTATATTTAAAAAATTTTTAATTTATATAAATATATTTATTTATATATATATGTACACACACACACACTCACTCTTGAGGAGTTAAAAAGATAGTCAAAAGGCTGAAGCACATGCTTTGCATGCTGGTGACCAATTCGAGTCCTGGGTTCAATCTCTGCAAGGAATTGTGTGGTCTCTCAAGCCTGGGAGTAGGCCCTAGGACAGCCAGGTGTAGTTTCCAAAAATAAATAAAAATAAGACTCATTAGCGTTTCAAAAAGTATCACCTAGTTAGTCCAGAATTTCTAAGCACTCCAACACAAGATGAAACCTTTCTCCTCAAGTTAAATCCATGTGTTGGAGGCTAGAGCACTAGCACAGCGGGTAGGGCGTTTGCCTTGCACGCGGCCAACCTGGTTTCAATTCCCAGCATCCCATTTGGTCCCCTGAGCACCACCAGGGCTAATTCCTGAGTGGAGAGCCAGGAGTAACCCCTGTGCATCGCCGAGTGTGACCCAAAAAGCAAAAAAAAAAAAGTTTCAAAACATGGTAGGTACCAGAAACCAAATCATAAAAGGCATTGCTTAAATAGAGACATATGGGGCTAGTACAGCAGGTAGGGCACTTGCCTTGCAGACACCTTACTAGGGTTCAATCCCCAATATCACCTACGGTTCCCCAAGCACTGCCAGAATTCCTGAGTACAGAGCCGAGTAACCCCTGAGAACTGCAGTGTATGGCCCAAAAAATCAAAAAATAAATCAGATAAACACCTGGTGTCACCTCGATATCAAATGGAATAGCCACTTTAAAAGACTCTCTAGATTATTATTCATTCAAAAAGGCATTTATTAAAGTCACTCTACAATACTCTAATGGAAAATATGAGACAAGTAAACAAAACAAGCAATTGTTATTTTCACTCTGCTATGACAAAATGGTAATCTGTCGAACAGTGACCTAAAGAACTACTTTCAGGGGCAGGAGGCACAGCAGGTAAGGCGTTTGCTTTGCAAGCGGCCAACCCGGGCTTGATTCCCAACATCCCTATAGTTCCCCCGAGCACCACCAGGAATAATTCCTGAGTGCATGAGCCAGGAGTAACTCCTGAGCATCACTGGGTATAACCCCCAAAAAGCGGGGGGGGGGGGGGAACAACTTTCAAAGGAGAAATCAACATGTACTGTGGGTAGGGAGCGGCACGCAGGTAAATCAGGTTTGACTCCAGGCATCCCATATGGTCGCGCAAGCATCACCAGACGTGATTTCTGAGTGCAGAGCCTAAAGTTAGCCCTGAGCACCGCTGATGTGACCCAAAACCAAAACACACACACACACACACACACACACACACACACACGATAAGTCAAGAGGATTTCTAGACAGTTAAACTACTCTATATAGTACAGTGATAAACTATGAACTATGGGTGATCTGTAATTGTAAAAAGGCAGTTTTTTTGTATTCTGGGGAGGTTTAATGATCACGGAGTTCTGTACTGAGGAGCACGGGGAACAGAATACAGGAATTCTCCATATCTTCCCTTTCATCTTACTATAAACTTGAAATTGCTCTTTAAAAAGAGATCTTTTTTTTAATGCCAGAGAACACCTTTCTAAGAAAGCAACACTTGAAGCCCCTCACTCAGGAGCGGTGGTGGCCTTGCACCAAAGTGTGGATCAGATCACCTGGAAAACCTGTTCCAACAACTCTTCAGAAACCTGCACTCCTAGGAAGCCCGCAGGTGATGCAGATGCCACTCCAGAAAATCTCCAGGGCAGGTTTCTGCAGTGGGTGGTGCTGCCCTGGGGTGGCTGGAACCATGTGGGTGGGGAGGCAGTCTCATTGGGGGCTCTTGGGGACACTTTCCTTTGTTTGCTAAAAAACGCAGATTTCCAGAGGGCACTGATTGGTGTCTGTTTGTTTTCCTGAAACAGGGACAGCAGACCAGTAAGTTTGGAGATCTCTGACAGAGAGAAAACAACCCAAAGAGCAAGGAACTTGAGTGCTAGAGAAAGGAAACAACAAAAAGCCAATTAGAAGGCAGGGTATGTGCTCATGTTACCATTTAAGAACTTCTTAGGATGGTAAATTAAATAACATTGAATTCCCCAAACCACAGACGGGACTCACAGGTTGTTTAATACCTTGCATTTCAGTTTATTTTCACAATCATTTCTCTGTGACTTGATGAGATACAAGTGAAGGATTATCAGCTATTTTTTTAGAGGTAAACAGAAGGACAGACACAGTTCATGAACCTACTTTAGAGAAAACAAGTGGCAGAAATATGTCCCTTGACTCCAAATCCAAAATTCCAGCCACTTACTACTTTCCGGGTGGGGGGGTGTTGAAGATTCAAAAGGGTAGGGACACACCCAAAAATGTCAAGGAATTACTTTTAACTGCTCAGGGATCACTACTGGCAGCGGCAGGGATTGGGCATGGATTGAACAGCCACGTACGCTTACTTGCCTTACCCACTGTACTATCTCTCAAGCCCTGGCTTGCTTATTTTTTGTGTGCAATGCCAGAGACTGATGTCAATCAAGTCAAATACTTGCAAGGTAAGCACTGAGCTCTATTCCCAGACCCCAGCTCAATGTTTCAAGAACAGGGCCAAAGAGATGATACAGTGGGAAAGACACCTACCTTCAACACAGTTTGATTCCCAGAACCCCATGTGGTCCTCTAAGCCCCGCCAGGAGTCATCCCCTAAGCACAGAGCCAGGAGTAAGTCTTGAGCATCGCTGGGTGTGGCACCAAAAAAAACAAAAAATTAAAGAGCAAAGCAATGGATACATACCAAAGTTAATAGTAGGTCTGGAGAACCACAGACCAGCAGCACAGGAAAGGCCTCTGCACTCCTATATCCACTGCAGCATTATTCAGAGTAACCAGAACTAGGAAACTATCTGAGAGCCCAGGAACAGATAACTGAAAGATGCGAGGATACAAAAACACAATGGAATACTATGCTGCCATTAGAAAAGATGAAGTCTTGAAATTTGCCTATGAATGACAGATCTGGTGAGTAACATGCTTAGTGAGGTGAGTCAGAGGGAGAGGGGCAGACACAAGACGATCTCTCTCACATATGGGATAAAAGAAAACATAGTAGGGAAATAACTAATACCCAAAGACAACACAAATGAAGGGCAGACCTGGTCCTTAATAGAAAGCTTGTGACAGTGGGGGAGGGGGATGATATAACAATGATGGAGGGAAGTGGTCACCCTGGACAAGAACTGGGTGCTGAAAGGAGGTCAAATGATATGCATGACACCCTATCAGTGACCGTGCTGCAAAACACAGTGCCTAAAAGAAAAAAGGAAAAAAACAAGTGGGGTGGGGGAGAGAAACAGGAGACACTGGTAAAGGGAGGAAAATGGACAATGGGGAAGAGATTGGTGCTTGAACGCTGTGCTTACTGAAACTCAGTCATGAATAATTCTGTAACTCACGGTAACTAAAAACCTAAATCTAGATTCCCTGGCTAAAAACATGATGGCTTTGGAGCTGGAGAGAGGGCTGCAGGGAGGGCGGTTGCCTCGCACATCATCAGGTTCTATCCCCAGCACCCCATATGGTTCCCCAAGCCTTGCCAGGGGTGAGTCCTCAGCACAGAGCCAGGATTAAATCTTAAGCGCCACCAGGTGTGGATCAAAACCCAAAAAATAAATAAACAAAAAGTAGGGTGGCTTGATTTTAGATACTAATCAAAAATAAAACATTACCTTAAGGTTGCCAGTATGCTGTCCCATCTACTTATTTCTTCAACAAAGGCTGGGATCCTCTCCTACATATCTGAGAGCCAATTTTCTTAAGCTCAGGCACTCAGACATATCAAACACAGTTTTTTTTTAAACTTTATTAAATCATTGTGATAGACCCTTACAAAGCCGCTCATGATTGGATTTCCGTCATACAGTATTCCAATACCCAGCCCTCCACCAGTATATATTTCCCAGTACCAGTGTCCCCAGGTTCCCTCCCATCATCCCCTACTCCCCGCGTGCCTCTATGGCAGGCACTTCTCTTCTCTTCTCTCCCCTTCCTCCCCTCCCCCCTCCCTCTCTTTCCAACCCCCTTTTTCAGCACTGTCATTTCCAATACTGATACTGAAAGGTTATCAAAAATATCCCTCTACCTACTTTTAACACTCAGTTCTTGTCCAGCGTGATCATTCCCAGCTCTTATTGTCAAACCAGTCTCTTCTCTATCTTACCTACCCTCAGCCCCCACACACTTGTGGTTAGATTCAACCACTGACCAGTCCTCCTGACCTTTTATCCCCAGTCATGGATATTAGTCTTCCATATTTTTTTATATGCCACAAATGAATGCAGTCATTCTGTATCTGTCCCTCTCTTTTTGACTCATTTCACTAAGCTACTCTCCATGTCCATCCATTTATAAGCAAATTTCATGACTTCATTTTTCCTAACAGTTGCATAATATTCCATGGTATAGACGTGCCACCGTTTCTTTATACATTCATCTGTTCTTGGGCACTGAGGTTCTTTCCAGGTTCTGACCATGCTGCTGCAATGAACATAGGAGTGCAGATGGCATTTCTGCTATGTGTTTTGGGGCCCCCAGGATATATTCCCAGAAGTGGTATTGCTGGGTCAAATGGGAGCTCAATTTCTAGTGTTTGAGAAACGTCCATATTGTTTTCCAAAAAGGCTGGACCAGTCGGCATTCCCACCGACAATGAAGGAGAGCCCTTTCTCCCTTCATCTACACCAACACTGGGTGTTTTTCTTCTTTTGGATGTGTGCCAGTTTTTGTTGTCAAACAAAGTTTTTACCTGGTGTTCCCTCTATCTCTCTCACCTAATTCAGATTTTCCACAAGAACACTAAATCCCATATGTTACTATGCCCAAGAGACCTAAGCAGTTATATGCCTATTATTCACCCTACATACCACCATTACCAGTATCTTCTGCATCGCTCTTAACATCCCCATCTCCGTATCTCAATAATACAAGTTCCAAATATTCCGAACTAGGGGCTAGAGAGAGAGTACATCCGGTAAGGCACTTGCTTTGCATGCACAGACCCTGGTTTGATTCCATAGAGTTCCCAGAGCACCACCAGGAGTGATCATTACTGGGTGCAGAGCCATGAGTAACCCCTAAGCATCTCCAGCTGTGAGCCAAAAAACAAAAACAAATCCAAACTAAAAGCATCATTAACCCTACACATACACACAAACCTGTTTTGAGTGCATGAATAAGGTGGCAAACAACAAACAGGAAGCCAAGAATTCAGCATGGGCAACTCTGTCTCATTCACACCAAGCTCAGTCATCCCCATCTCCATGTTCTTGGTTATTTTCTTACTTGTTCCTACTAATACAACTGCAAAACTTACTAAATTGGTTGCATTCCTTTTACTTTGTTTGTAGGTCACACCCAGTGGTACTCAGGGATCCCTCTTGGTGGGACTTGGGAGACCATCTGGGGTGCCAGAGATTGAACCCCTGTTGGCTGCATGCAACGCAAGCACCCTACTCACTGTACTATCGCTCTGGCCCCAAAATTGGTTTGTCATTTCCTTAATAACTACCAAGAACTAGTCACTTCACACATTCTGTCTCACAATTACTTATTATGTGAGTAATTTGTCTATCACAGTGCCAGGAATCAAACTCAGGATCTGACACAATGCAATGCAAGAGTGAGATGAACCACATTCCGGGTTCCAATGTGCGGGATTTTATCCTTGTTCCACAATGAGAAAAGAGGGTAACCAAATATCAATCTGTCCAAACCATAAGGAGGGGTAGACCAGACACCCAAATGTTTGTTCTTTAATACTAGTTCTCAGTCCTTCCCTGACTGCCCCAAACATTTCTCACCTCCATCACCAAGATTCTCTGTGGTCCTACCCTCAATCTTGCCTTCCTTTCTCATATAGGATATCCCAAGTGATCGTTCTGGATTACCAATGTGATCCTTTTAGCCTCTTGATATAAAGTCCTTTTATATACAGGAACTCTCCTTTAGTCTCCACTGAGCAAAATCCATTCAACCAGATGAGTTCCCAGACCCTTTAGTACAAAAAGTTCCACAGTCATGGTCCAAAACGTAAAAGCGCTGAAATTTTCTATTATGAATTCGCAACTCGAGCCCTGTACCCATGTGAGGCTGCTGTGTATCCCACGAGCATTGGTATTTCTGTCTCACTGCACAAAACACTCAGGTGCTTGACAATAAATTAACCCAGAACCTGCTGGAGTGTTATGTAAGAGGCGTTCCCAAGAAAGAGCGAGAATTTCCAAACTACTCTAAAATCCAAAACACACCTGGTCCCAAAGGTTCCAGAAAAGGGGTTGAAGGCACTGTAATTAGCCAGCCCCATTAATTCAACCCAGCACCTTCAGCACACACACACCCCCTTGGCTCCGGGGACCCGCGAGGCCCCCGAGTGCCCTCCAACACTTTCCCAGGCCGGCGTGCGCGTCTCCCCCGCGAGAAGCCTGCCCTTAATGACCATGATCCCAGAGACTCAGAAACAAATCTCGAAACTCAGCGGCTTTTGGCAGAAGTGCGTCTGGACCACGCAGTAGGTTACTGTCACCAGGCCAACCCAGGAGGGAAAGGGTGCTGTCCCTCTGCCTGCTCCCCCTAGGCGGCTCGGTGGCCGCCATCTTCCAGAGGCCATTGGACAGTCAGGTTTGGGCCCTCAGTGACGAGTCGCGCGGGACCTCAGGGGATGGGGGTGGATCCAGCCCTTTCCTCTCCACCCCAAAGAGATACCAAGTCACCGCCCACAAATGACCTCTCTGGCTCCTGATCAAGCCGCTGAATGGCCATGGCCATGATCCCAGAGACTCAGAAATAAATCTTGGAACCCAACGGCTTTTGGCAGAAATGTATCCTGCCCATGAACTCTCTGGCTCCTGATCAGGCTGCTTAACTGCCACGATCCCAGAGACTCAGAAACAAATCTCGAAACCCAGCGGCTTTTGGCAGAAATGCGTTCGGACTCAGCAGTAGGTTACTGTCGCCAGGCCACCCCAGGGGGAAAGGGTGTTGTCCCTCTGCCTGTTCCCCCTAGGCGGCTCGATGGTGGCCATCCTCCAGAGGCCATTGGGCAGTCAGGTTTGGGCCCTCAGTGACGAGACACGCGAGGTCTCACGGGATGGGAGTGGAGCCAGCCCTTTCCTCCCAGTCCCAGCGAGACCCCGAGTCGCTGCCCATGAAAGGCCTTCCTGGTTCCTGATCAAGCTGCTTAACAGCCATGATCTCAGAGACTCAGGAACAAATCTCAGAACCCAGCAGGTTTTGGCAGAAATCCCTCCAGATTTAAATGTTAAAATTTCGGAATTTCAAAATCATGTGGCCACTACTGCAGCCATGTGACATCATGTTATTCTTAACCAGCAATAGAAAAATTGTCTACTGTTACCTTTTCATCAGATCTGAGTGTTGGGGTAAAATCCCAAATAATAATGATGGGTCTGGTGTGAAAATATTGACTATGATCAAAGTAGAGAGAGAGTAATATAGAAATCATCTGCCCCACAGGTAGAGGGAAGTTGTGGGATGGGGGCATACTGGGCTTTTTGGGGGTGGAAAATGGGCACTGGTGAAGGTACGGGTGTTTCACTGTATGACCGAGACTTAAACCCGAAGGCTTTGTAACTGTTCTCATGGTGATTCAATAAATAAAATAAAAAATAAAAATATAAAAAAGATGGAGTTCATGCCCAATTCAGCTAATCAGTGGCTGAATAAATAGCAGTACTCCTACATTAAAAAAAAATTGTTTACATGGCCGACCCGAGTTCGATTCCTCCGCCCCTCTCGGAGAGCCTGGCAAGCTACCGAGAGTATTCGATATGCCA
>JAOXYA010133986.1:0-10230 GCA_028565675.1 Sorex palustris | reverse complement strand
GAATCGAACTCGGGTTGGCCATGTTGGCTGCGTGCAAGGCAAACGCCCTACCGCTGTGCTATCGCAGCCGGCCACTGAAGCCAGCCACTGCGTTTGCCTTGCACGCAGCCAACTGAAGAAAAATAGGGCCTAAAAAGGGCTCAAGCACTGGAGCTGAAGCATCAGACGGACTAACACGGAAAAAGCAATGGTTAAATTAAATTAACTTCATTAATCTCAAGTCTCTAAATATTTGTTAGGAAAGAGGTGGAAGAGAAGAGAAGGAGAGAGGAAGTGAGAGATATGAAGTGGGCAAGGGGGCGGGAGGGAGAGAGACAGAGAGAGGGGAGAGTTTCTATATTGGGAGGAGAAAGGTAGTATATAATATTCCTAGCAACGGTGACAAGTTCTGTATTAATGGTACAATCTGGCAACATGCTCTTGGTGTAACTTAATCTACATGGGAATTTGGAAAACAATTATAGAGGGGCTCCACACGGTGGCGCCTGAGGCCCAGGGGCCACTCCTGCCAATGCTCTGCCAGGAGGAGAAAGCTCACCAACCCAACACGCATGCCCAGCAGTGCTCTCTATGGCTCGGATTACTCTTTTGATAAATATTGTGTGCCTCTATGGCCATAGGCCCATCATGGTCCTTTTTTTTTTTTTTTATGTTGTAGTAACTGTCTAAACTTCTAGTCCAATTCTAACCCCTTAAATTCAGGATCCAGTGTCTTCCTGCTTTGCCTTAGTTTCCAGCATAATGGCCAGCACATACGGAAACATTGATATTTCTAGTAAAAATGCTAATTTTACGTATTTTGCTTTTTAATTTTTCTGCTAGGTGGATAGCTTACCATATAAAGAAAAAAATAAGTAAAAAAACAGGTGGGGGGAATCCTCCCAAATATTTCTTTTATGCATTACTTTATATGAAGAGGCTTTTTACTTGTTTTAGGTCATACCTGACTGTACTCAAGGCTTACTCCTAGCTCTGTGCTCCTGTTGGTGCTCTGAGGACCATACGCAGTTAAGGGGATTGAATCCAGGTCAGCTGCATGCAAGGCAAACCCGCTACCCACTGTACTCTCTCTCTCCTACCTCGTGTGCTATCTTGACCGCGCAACCTTTTTTTTTTTTTTTTTTTTTGCTAAAAAATAATTGAAGTAGTAATTTTTTAGTTAGTCCAAGTAGCTTTAATAGGAAAAACATCCGTGCTAATACAATGGTAGATTCATAAAACAAAATAAGAGCATGGGAAGGTGAGGAGGGAGACAGGCATTCTATTTATTACAGGAAGAGAAATAATGAGACCTGATAAAAATTCATTTTGAGGCTGCTAACTGAGTTCAGGGGATAATGACCTACCTGAAAAAAGGGCCCTTAATAGAGACATTTTCTCATAGTCTGAATGCAACAGGCTAAACTACCCGGTTCACAAATGCCTACACAGCTGGCTCTGTCTCCCAGGACACTGTCCAGACTCATCAGCGTCTAAGGCTTGAAGGCCGGTTAGACACTTTAAATTTTTTTTCCTTTTCTCTAAAAAAAAGAAAACAAAAGGTAGAGTCAATTGAGGTAAAATTATAATAAAAAAAGGAAAGCAAAAATCCCCCCAAAAAACCCAAAATAATGCCCCCAAAACTCCAAAGACCAAGCTTCTTTCTACTTCGACATCCCACAATGGCTTCCATATAAGCCCCAGCTTCACAGACTCATGATTAAATCTTGAAAGAAATCAACTAGTTACAAAATTTCTTGGATACACCAGTGCCTGACTGAGAACTAGGGGAAGCACCTTCAGAAATGGGGTGGACAAGTCCCCACTCTGCTGAAGACCTGGCAGCTGCACCCATACCCCAACAGCTGCCACCACACCCATGGCAGGAATCCACCACCTCACAACTGAGCTCCCCAGAGACAACAAACTGCCGAAAATGTCAGGTCCACCAGTTATTTTTTTGACTTAGAAGTCTGGGGTCTTTTCAGAGTGGGGGTGAGCAATCTCTTCCCACACTCCACAACTGCCAGCATGTACGCTCACTCTGGATTTTCTGGAGCACACAGCTTCGTGACGTCTCCAAACTCTACAATACTAACATCCCTGTAGGAGCACACCAGACTGAATGGGAGTGAAACATAGAAGCCAACTAAGCTTCATTAACAAAAATCAGTAACACAGAAGGCTCACAAGCAATAACAGCTCAGTAAAGTCTCTGACAAGGACTTAATGTCCCTAGGGTGAAATACAACAATTTTCACAAATTTTATTTTACTTACCTATTTTTTGATAATTCCATTAGCTATCAGTGGTAACAATGGCTAATGGAATTATCATTATCAATAAAATAAATTATTTTAGGACTGAAGGTTTGTGGGCTTGCTAGAAAATGGGGGACAACGGTGGAGGGAAGGTCACACTGGGATTTGGGTTGGAATATTGAATGCCTCTCAAGAATGCATCATGAACAACTCTATAAACTGTGATGTTTAAATAGAGTGGAAGTTCCACCCCCCGCCCCAGGTTATCCTTAGCCCTATTTATTTTAAAATATCCAGAAATTCTGTGAACCATAACCCTGCGAGACATATCAGCTAAAGAAGACCATACAAATGATTAAAAATGAAAAGACTAATACTCAGGTATCCAAGACTTCATTAGTGTAAGTGTCTTCACTTTTTTTTTTTAATTGAATCACCGTGAGATACAGTTACAAAGCTTTCATGATTGAGTTTCAGTCATTGACCAAATACCCATCCCTCCACCGGTGGGCATTTTCCACCACCAATGTCCCCATAATCCACCCTGCTACCCCCACCCCCAGCCTCTGTGGCAAACACCTTCCTTCTTACTCGCTTTGCTTTTGGGCATCATGGTTTGTAATCCAGATACTGTTCACTCTCCCCTCTTCTGTTTTTGGGACTATACATGGCTCTGCACTCAGGAATTGATTCTGGTGGGCTTGGGGGCCCTTATGGGATGCTGGGGATCAGACCCAGGTTGGCTGTGTGCAAAGCAAGTGCCCTATACGATTGATCTTGCCCCCAAGCTTTTTCACTCTTAAGCGTAATCTAGAAGCCAAATAAATGTGCTTCTCGTTGCCACCCCTCTGTTCTTCACCGGTTCCTCCCATCTCCTGAGCTTAACCAATATGGCATCAAAGGAAGTCTGGTTTGGGGCAAACTTGGTAAGAAAAGTCACTTTTCTCTGCTCCTTTCCTCTGATTCTAGTCAAGAGTTACTCGGTACCACCTTGCCCAAAACAAGAAACTGATAAAAACCACTGATTCCCTAATAGGATGGATTCTTTCTCAGTTAAAACAGACTCAAATATTGCCACTTCTGAGAAAATCTTGACTAACCTCTTGTCTTCTTGGGTCACAGATTTATTTACAAGTGTTCCTCACTTTCTGACATACCTGGAAGTGCCAGAGATGAAACCCTGATCCTACTGGACCATCTATATATCTTTAACACTGTATTCAGAGTCTGTGTAAGAATTTCTGGTTCATCATCTCATTTTAATTTAAAATATTTTAAATTATTTTGAGGGAGTTTTGAGTAATGCCAAGAAGTGGTGCTCACGGCTTATTCCTAGTTCTTTGCTCAGGGATCACTACTGGAGAGGCTCAGGAATGCTGGGGATTGAACCTGGGTTGGCTGTGTGCAAGGCAATAATGCTACCTACTGTATAATCACTCTACACCCCTCCCCCGCTTTTATTTTTTAATTTTGGCTTTTGGAGTCACACCTGGCAATGCTCAGGAGTACCTCCTGGCTCTGCACTCAGGTATTCCATGAACCCCCAACCTCCAAAAGCTTAAATAAACTTAGAATATAAAGTCAGAGCTGAAAACAGGAAAACTCTAGAGACTTCCAAGGTATAATTAGTGATAAAAAGTTGTCACTAATATAGTTAACTTGGGAATTGATAATATATATGTAAATTAAAAAAATCACTATCTAATGGTATAAGAAATCTGCTTTGCCAACAGTGTTCTGGCTCTACTAAGTGCTCGTCTGGAAGCCTTGCTGGTTTCTTTTGCCTCAATCTTTTAGGTTAGAAAAAGCTGATGCTTGGGCTGGTGCTCTAGCTCAAATGGTCAAGCATGAATCTTGGTTTCAATGCAAAACATTGTCAGTGGGGTCCTGGTGGCTCCCAGCGCCATGTCTAAGGCAGAGAATGTGGGGATTGGCCCCACACAACCTAAAAGAAAAAGCTGAAGTCTGTCTCCTAGATTACCATTTTCAATAGTCAGATTCAATTCTACCTTAACACTCTGAAACAGACAGGAACAGAGATTTCAGTCTGATGACGCACAGAACAGGTGATTCTGTAATCTTTTAGGCTCTTTTCACCATGTAGTTTTGGTTAAAGATCTTTAAGTTCCTAAATATCAGTCCTCTTCTTTTCTAGTCTTACTGATGATGAAAATAATTAGCATATCTTCTCTACTTCATCCATGTATCTTTCAGTCTAAAGAAATCTGGTTAGCATCAAAATTTTTTTCCTAAAGGTTGGAAACCTGAGTTATTTGACTCATTTGACTAATACCTAATTTGACTTCAGATTATTTATTATTTGGGAGGTAGCCTCAGCAGTGCCTGAATACCAGGGACCACTCACTCCCAATAAGACTCAATCCAACAGTCAGGCTCAATGGTTTTGTGCTCTTGCTCACAGCAGGGGCTGCTTGAGTTGGCAATGCTTGGGGCCAGCAGGACTATGCCTGGCAGTGTTGGGGTAGGCAATGAGGGATCGAACTTGGGGCCTCCTGCGCCAAAGCATGCATGCCAGCCCTTTGAGCTATCTACCTAGACCCTGCCTTCAGACAACTGATGCTCATGTCACCTTGAAGTGTGGGGCCTATACAAAAAATATTTGAACCTCAAAACATAAAAATATTATGCTATACACTGGAATTCAATTAGATGACACTTTTCTAGCTTCCTTATATTCTGGAGCTGGCTTCATCCTTCTTACATAAATTAGTTTTCTTTTTGACATAATGACAGCTCCTTTCCCCTCCCCCAAACTAATCACAATCTTTCAAATAATTCTCTCATCATTTCTGACTGACAGCCAACTTGCTACAATCCTCAAGAAGTCAAGGAATATATTAACTGAAATTAGTTCTGGCATCTCTCTCCATGAAACTTAAGTTTCTTGATAGTCATTGGTATTCTTACATGGAATTTTAATAACTTTAAAATGACTTTTTTTCTATTTGAATTCTTTTATAGTTCTAAATAAATTTAGAGATTTTCCCCCCTTCTATTCCTGTAAAGAATGTGACTGGGATTTTCATAGGGGTTGCACTGGATCTGTATATTGCTTTAAGTAAGATGCCCACTTTGATGATATTAATTTTTCCACCCCATGTCTTTCCATTTTCTCTTTCTCTAAACAATGTCATAGTTTTCCACTTATGTATAGGTCTTTTACTTTTTGGGGTAAATTTATTACTAATATTTCTTTTTGTTATGATTACAAATGGACCATTTACTTAATTTCTTTTGCTGCTAGATCATTATCTGTGCATAGATATGTAAAAGATTTTTCCACATCATTTATATAATGTTATCTGACTGTATCCATTTATTACTTCTAACGGCTTCTTACTGACATATTGGGAATTTTCATTATGTATTATCAAGTGCCCAGTGGCTGTTCTGTGCAAATTGGTGAGAATTTTACTTCTAATTTTCCAGTCTAAATTCCTCTCAAATCCATTTCTAGTCTAGCTGTTCTTGTGGAGACTTCTGATACTGTGTTGAATAGTAGTGGTGGGTGTAGACATTCTTGTCTTGTTCCTGATCCTAGAAAAAAAGCCTTGAGGTTTTCACCCATGAGTTGGCTGAGGGTTTCTAGTATGCACTTTCCCCCTCATTTGTTTTGTTTTGGGACCACACTTGGCAGAGCTTGGGGGGGCTACTTCTGGCAGTGCATGGGAGACCATTTGCTGCTGGGGATCAAACACAGGCCTCATGCGCGCAAAGCATGTGGAGGATTTTCTCATAAAAGGATCTGAAACTGGTCAAACGTTTTCTCTGCATCTACTGAGGGTCATCACATGCTTTGTTGTCGTTCCTTTTGTTGATGCAGTGTGACACTAATTTGCATTATGTTGAACCATCACTGCACTCCTGAAATGGTCCTATATGGTAGCACTGTAGCACTGTCCTCCCGCTGTTCATCGATTTGCTCGAGCGGGCACCTGTAATGCCTCCATTGTGAGACTTGTTGTTACTGTTTTTGGCATAATGAATACACCATGGATAGCTTGCCAGGCTCTGCCGTGCGGGTGGGATATTCTTGGTAGCTTGCCGGGCTCTCTGAGAGGGATGGAGGAATCAAAACTGGGTCGGCCACATGCAAAGCAAATGCCCTACCTGCTGTGCTATAGATCCAGCCTGTTCTATATGGTAGGCACCAAATTTCAACAAATACCACCAGTGACCTGGAGTTTGATGTGTTCCCTGGGGCACCTGTGTGTCAAATTGAAACAAGCTTGGGGGGTGACCCATGAATTAAGATTTCCAATGCCTGGGTGCACTTGTGTACCAAGTCTGAGTAGGCCTGGATAGAAACCTGGGGTTGTTGTGATAAGGGCCCAGTGGTTGCTCTGTGTCAAGTCTGAGCAGATCTTGGGGTGCTCTGGGGTGCCCATACAGTGGAATCCAGGAGGTTGAGTCTGTGAGTAGGCAGGGACACCAAGTCTGAGTGGACTGAATGGTTACCACTGTGTTCAAGGTTACAAGTGCCTCAGAGTCCTGCTGTGATCAGGGGCCTGGGGTGAGCCTGGCTGGGGAATGTGCGTGTGTGGAGGGGCAGGCTTAAGGGGAGGCTAGGGCCTCCATCACAGAACATGTCCTCCAGGGCTGAAGAGAAACACAGCAGGCAATGTGGCCCCCTTGCTAAACTGGCCATACTTTGGGAAGGTTCCCAGGGTTCTGACTGTAGTGTTATTACTTGACTTGTCAGTGGTTATATGTGACCTGGGTCTTTTATCTGAGAGGCTTAAGAAAATATTTCTCAGTCCCCAGTTAACTCAGCTATTAGCTAGAGGTAGGTGGAGCTTGTCTCAGAATTTGACCTCAGCATCTGTCATTAAGAAGAGATTCAATATGGCGTCTGCCAGTGACTGGAGAAGTTGGCAAAATGGTGTCTGTTGGTGGCTAGCTGCCAAGTAGTTGCATTACTATGGCAACTAACAATCCAACATGGTGTCTGCCAGCTAACTTGGGCAAGGTAAGCAAAATGGCTGGTGGCCTGCTGGTGACTTCATTAGTATGGCAAGTGGGATAGAATGTGGCACCCCAGAGCAATGTTCTAAGAAGCCACCAAAAGGTCACCTGCTGGTGACTCTCACCTGTTTTTGTCCCTAGAGTTTCCTGCTTCCCAGTCAAGTCTACCATGAAGGGGTGGGATAACAGATGTTTGGCATAACCTCCCTCCCCCAACCCCTGGCACGTTTTACACCTAGACACTCTCTCCCCACCACAACGGCAGCATGTTGCTCTGCAGTGGGGTGTCTTTCTTGGTGAGGGCATCCTCCTGTCCCGATTCCTTGAGGAGATCTCCCTTCCCTTGGAAGACAAAAGCCTCAAGCTCTTTGGACTCCGACTTGGAGCAGACTAAGGTCAGGCTGGCACTATCTAGCCTGTGGATGACACCGTATTACTGCTTCGAGTTTGTCCAAAGTACTGTCCTACTTCATGCTTTATTCTCTGACTACATCTGAGAGGTTTATGCTCTGCGGCAAATTATAATTATGTAAGTAATAAATAACTTACATTCCAAGATAATTCTTTGAGATTTCCAAAGAAAACCATTCCAGGGACAGACACTAGGGGCCAAGCAAGGCATATTCTAGAATTATACTCAGACAAATTCTTACATAAGAACCAAAGAGCTAAAACTGCCAGGTGAAATATATCTTCCTTATGTCAGGAGGAATAAGACAAAAGGCGGCAATTGTGGAAAGTAACCAAGATATTTGTAGTGAAAGGAAGATAAGAGTTGTTTTAACAAGGCCTGTTTAAGAGTTCTCTTGGTCTTAACTCCTTCACTGGTAATCATAATGCAAGCTTCAAAAGATAAGCTGTCTCTCTTTGGTCAATCTAGTATATAAGTCATTAGACCTAGTTACTCTTTGAGGTTTCATTTTTCCTTTTAATCTGTCTTATGGGGTGCTGCCAGCAGGTTAACCTGCACCTGCAGGTGAGTGCATCAACAGCCTGATGGTGCCTTCAGGCTTCCTGATACACCAAAACTGCTGCTGTGCCTATGGCCAGACCCCAACAACTTGGGGCCATGATTACCAAGAAACTAAATGGCCAAAAGTTAGGTATGTAGGAGCCACACCCACAAGCCACCTCCGTCTCAGCTATACAAGCTCTTTTATGGGTCTCATAGATAAATCTTGAAAGAGATCCAAAGCCACAGTTAATCTCGAACCTGCACATGGCTGAACAGACTGCGGTAAATTGAAGGGGGGAGGGCTGACCCGGTACCTAGCTAAGCAGCGCTCTCAGCAGCCGCTTGCTTCCACAATCCAAAATCTCCGCCATACGCTGGCCTGACTCCACCGTCTCAGGATAGACTTCACCAGGAGATAATATGCTGAAAATTCAGGTATGTGGGTTTTGTGACTGAAATCTCCAGGCTTTCTCAGAATTGGGGTGGGTTACCTCCCCCTACCTCCCAATACACATGGAAACACTGGCAGTCACACTCATGAACCAACTCCAGCGCCACCCTGTAAGCTCTACTGCCAGCCTTGATTCAGAGACCCCTAAATAAATCTTGAAAGAGATCAAAAGCTGCAGAAAAGCTCGGACCTGTACATGGCTGAACAGACTGGGGTAAACTGGAGGGGGGCAGGTTGGCCTGTGCCCTCCCAAGCAGAGCCCCCGGGAGCCACTTGCTTCCACAATCCAAAATCCACACCCCCAGCATGACGCCACCGTCTCAGGATGGACCTCACCAAGATATAATCTGCTGCAAATTTTGTAATGTGGCTCTTAGGGCACCAACAGACCTGACCCAGAGACACAGCAGCAAGTCCCAGAAGATACCACAGCATTGGAGATCTCTCCGGGGCCAATACTGAGCCAGTTTCACTGGGGCACCCCAGATGGAGCAGGTGTGCTCTCCCCACCTACTCCAGATGGAATCCCAGTGACCAAAAGCTTCCACAAGCAAGGCCCAACTATGCAGATTCCAGGACCGAATCTCCAGGCCAAATGGTGGCAGAGGACATGGGCTGTCCCTTCCCTGGGTCCTCACCAGCCCAGCAGACTGGCTGTTACACCCACAATTTCCCTCCAGGCACCATCTTAATGCACCAACAGCCCTGGCCCAGAGACACAGCAGCAAGTCCCGAAAGACACCACAGTGCCAGAGATCTCTCCGGGTCCCATAACAAGCCAATTTCACGGGGGTAACCCAGATGGAGCAGGTGCAATCTCCTCACCTACTCCAGATGGAATCCCAGTGACCAAGAGCTTCCACAAACAAGGTCCAGGTATGAGGGTTCCAGGACTGAATCTCCAGGCAGCAGGGTGGCAGAGGACCCAGGCTGTCCCTCCCTGGTCCCCACCCACCCAGCAGACTGGCTGCCACGCCCACAATTTGCCTCTGGGCACCATCTTAGTGCATCAACAGCCCTGGCCCAGAGACTCCCATTTGAATCCCAAAATAGATTAGTGCCATACAGATAGTCTTTGGAACCCAACCATTTTCAACCTAAAAATTTACATTTATAATCACGGCCGTGTGAGCTTTCATGATATTCAAAATGAGCAATGAAAAATAAATGATCTAGGGGCTGGAACGTTAGCACAGCAGGTAGGGCATTTGGCTTGCATGCGGCTGACACAGGTTTGATTCCCAGCATTCTGTATGGCCCCCCGAGCACTGCCAGGAGTAATTCCTGAGTGCAGAGCCAGGAGTAATCCCTGTGCATCACCGGGTGTGACCCAAAAAGCAAGCAAACAAACAAAAAAACAACCCCCCCCCAAAAAAACTCAAACCAAAAAGAAAAGAATCGATCTTGAATGGTGGTGGGAATTTTTTTTTTTTGTAGGAGTACTGCTATTTATTCAGCCACTGATTAGATGATTGAATTGGGCATGAACTTCACCTTACTTTTTAAAAAATTTTTTAACTAATTTATTGAATCACTGTGGGAAAATTTACTAAGCTTTCAGGTTTAAGTCTCGGTCATACAATGATCAAACACCTTTC
>JAOXYA010133961.1:0-10230 GCA_028565675.1 Sorex palustris | reverse complement strand
TCGATATGCCAAACACAGTAACAACAAAGTCTCCAATGAAGACGTTACTGGGCCCGCTCGAGCAAATCGACGAACAATGGGAGGGCCTTTACCTTTACCTTTACCTTAATATATAATTAAATGCATTTATATATTTATATATTAAATATATAATATATTTTAAAAATATAAATTAAATATATAAATATATATGCCTCTCAGAGAGCCCAGCAAGCTACCGAGAGTATGAGAGTATCCTGCCTGCGTAGTCAGAAACTGGCAAACTCCCCATGGCGTATTCTATATGCCAAAAACAGTAACAATAACAGGTATCATTCCCCTGACCCTGAAAGAACCTCCAATCATTGGAAAAGACAAGTAAGGAGAGACTGCTAAAATCTCAGGGCTGGCACAAATAGAAATGTTCCTGGCGCCCACTCGAGTAAATCGACAAACACGGGATGACAGTGATACAGTGAAATATTTTAAAATAATTTAAAGATAGATGGAAAATTGTGAAAATTGTTGTATCTCACCATAGGGATGGCAAGTGTTTGTCTGAGGGTTTACTAAGCTGTTTTTGCAGTACAGCCTTCTGTGCTAATGCTTTTGTTAGTCGGGATTGACTGGCCTCTGTGTTGCATCCCGTCCAATCTGAGGATCTGAGGTGCTCTTCCCGGGATGTCAGTGTTGTTGCGCAAGGTGGCCACAAACGCAGCTACACACTCTAGAAAATCCCTTTAGATGGGAATCCCGGAAGAGGGGACGGCGCATGCGCGGATGATGCACGAGACTGGTGAGCTCTGTGCCCAGCGTTGCCACGCTATCTGGTCTCACTGCGTCTTGCAGGGCTAAGAGAGAGGTGCTCCACCCTCGTTTCGCACAGGAACATCGAACCCGGGCCAACACTCTCGCCCACTGCCTGCTTGCATTGTCTTGTCCCCGTTTCTGCAAGCGTGAGTGGTTGGGAAAATCAAATCAGAACGATCTGTGAGGAGCCCCTGGGCGTTGTGCGGCCTGGCTCACCTCCCCACTCTTCGCTCTGCACTCCTACCCCAGCATGCAGGCTCTCTGAGCTTCAATTTCCTGTGCATGCAAAGGTGCCCTTCATCATAAGAGGGGGTGGGGTGCAGGGAGTCTGTTCAGGACAGCCACTTGGAAAAACCCAATTTCTTTTCTTTTCTTTTTTGTCTTTTGACTCTTTCGAGCTGTGGTGGTTGGTGCTCCAGGAACCATGCGGTGCTGGGGATGGAACCCAGGACTCCCTTGTGCAAAACCTGCATGCAGCCCACCAGTCCCAGGAAAAGACGCAGGATGTGTTTTGTGGTAGAGCCTTGACCTTCTTTTCAAAGTGAAGGAAAATTGTGCAGTTTCCAGCCTCTCATGCAGGTCCTGGGCCAGAGCGATAGCACAGCGGGTAGGACGTTTGCTTTACATGCCGCTGACCCGGTTCGATTCCTCCGCCCCTCTTGGAGAGCCTGGCAAGCTACTGAGAGTATTTCGCCCACACGGCAAGCCTGGTAAGACCCCTGTGATGTATTCGATATACCGAAAACAGTAACAACAAGTCTCACAATGGAGATGTTACTGGTGCCCGCTCGAGCAAATCGATGAACAACGGGAGGACAGCACAGGACAGTGTTACAGTGCTACAGTTTGTGGCGCACACAAAAATGCTCAAGGCTTACTCCTGGCTTTGCATCCAGGAATTATTCCCGGCAGTGTTGGGGGAAGGGGCAGTGGAGGACCATACGGGGTGCCTGGGATCACACCAGGGCTGTCTCTGTGCAGGTTCCCTACCCGCTATACCATTGCTCAGTCCCCAGACACCTGTTTTTGGTGTAAGCATTTCAACACTTTTTCAGCAGAGGGGCTGAGAAGACCCCACCCCCACCCCGATCCCCAATTCATTTCTAGTCTAAAGTGGGGTCACACTGGTGGAGGGATGGGTATTTGATCGATCATTGTATAATTGAAATCCAAGCACAAATATTTGTAAGTCTAAAAAAAAAGCAAAATAATAAATAATAAAGTGGGGTCACACAGGGCTGGAGAGATGGGGTTCTGTGCGCGCTTTCACTTCAGGAGGTTCAAATGCACCCCGGGCACTGCCATGGTTCCCCAGGAGAGCACAGAGCTGGGTGAAGGCCCCACGCAATGCCGGGTGTGGCCCCTAAACCAAAAGCAAATCAATAAAGTGGCGTCCCCCCACAGATGACAATCCGGGCCTCCCAGACCTGGCGGGCTCCCAGGTCAACTCCTCAGCTTCCTCTTACAAGCCCCCATCTGCTGGAAAGCCCCCTTTCCAGACATGGGATCCCTCCCGACCTTTAAGCCATGTAGGCCCCCCAAAGGATCCACCCTCACTTTCTCTTTATCTTTCGCAGGCCACAGCTCGTCTATTAACAAAACTGCTGGCTCAGCCATGAAAGCATATCCGGAATCCAAGCACTTCTTATCCCCCTGGCTTGCCCACGCACCACGGGCTGACGCTCACCAACGCCTCTAGCCTGGGCACAGCCAGTTCTCTTCTCCCTGCAGTTTCTTTTCCAAGGAGCCGCCAGACCCACTCCACTGGCCTTCCTGGAGCCCCCCAATGGCTCCCAGCTCACTCCCACAATCAAATCTTTCAGACCCAACCTGGGATCAGGTAGGGTGCTCGCCTGGCCCATGCCAACACCAGTTCTATCCCTGGCATTCCAGGTGGTCCCTAGTTCCTCCCAGGAGTAATCCAAGAGTGCAGACCCAGAAGTTAGCCTAGAATGGGACATAGGATGTGACATCACCTCTCAAAAGAGAGGAAAAAACCCCCAAAAACAAAGAGACCCGGCATGATCTGTCACCTGTCCACCCCCACTGCCACCCTTCCTGTCTCTCTTCTCCCTGCACTGTTTCTCAAATACACCAGACACATTCCGGCTGGAGCCTCAGGTCTTTACCCCCAGATCCAAGCCCCGCTCGGTATTCAACCACCTTCAGGCTTTGGCTCAAATGTTACCTTTTCCATCAGAATGTCCTTGAGAGCTCAAAATAATAATAGTAATAATAAATTAGTAGTAGTAGTAACAGGTACAGTGGGAGTCCCAGCAGTGATGGGAATCAAACCCAGGCCTCCTGCATGCAAAGCAGGAACTTAACCACTGAGCCGCATCCCAGGCCCAGAGGCGCCGAGGGGACCTGTGGAGGGTGCTGGGAATTGAGCCTGGGTAGGCCATGTGCAAAGCAAGAGCCCTACCCATTCTACTATCTCTCTGGCCCCAAGACTGCTTGTTTGTTTGTTTGTTTTTCCGGCGATGCTCAGGGGTTACTCCTGGCTTTGCACTCAGGAATCACTCCTGACGGTGCTCAGGGGTGCTCAGGGCATGGTATGGGATGCCAGGAAACGAATCCGAGTCAGCCACGTGCAAGGCAAATGCCCTACCTGCTGTACTATAGCTCCAGCCCTGACTGCTTGAGGTTTTAAAAGGTCAGCTACTCTGACTCCCAGAACTCTTCTCTCTCTTCTCTGCTTCATTTCCTCAGCATACATTTTACTTACTGGCTTAGATCCATTTTCTCCCACCACCACACCCCACTTAGTGAGCCTGTTAACCCCTGGGACTTTGTTTTATTTTTTGCATTTTGGGTCACACCCAGCGATGCTCAGGGGTTACTCCTGGCTCTGCACTCAGAAATTACTCCTGGCGGTGCTCGGGGGACAATATGGGATGACGGTGATGAAACCTGGGTTGGCCTCGTGCTAGGCATACGCCCTCTCCACTGTACTATCACTCTGGCCCCCCTGGAACGTTGTTTTATTCACTGTTCTATCCCCAGTACTAGAAGGGCAGAAGGGGAAGACCCTAGAGAATATTCTTTCTCTGTCTCTCTCATTCCCCCTCCTTCCTCCCTCCCACCCTCCTCAAGACCGGTTAAGCCCTTTACCACCAGGCACCATTCCTGGGCTGGGAAGCTAGAAGGACTGAAGCAACACAGCAACTGAGGCTTGTTGTGGCCAGGACTTTCCCTATCCCCTGCTACCCAGGGACTGCAAGTTGCTAGTTTTTGTACCAAGCACCCGGTACTTCCCAGAAGAGGCCAGAGAGAGGGTGAAACTAAATACATCACTCAGGAAGCAGAGAGATAGTTCTACGGGCTGCGAAGATGGTTTGCCTGTGTGCTGTCCCGGCTCAATCCCGGGCACCCCATGGTTCCTCAAGGACCAACGGGAGAGACCCCCAAGAAGCACAAAGCTGGGGAGAGTCCCTGGAGTACGACCGGAAGTAGCCCCCAAACCACACACACACACACACACACACACACACACACACACACACACTCTATACTACATAACCCAGATAAATAGTATTGGCTTTGAGGTGTTTTTGAAGAAAAAGTTCCCCTTTTTAACTAAGGACTTCAAAAATGCAAAAGTAGAAAGAAAACGGGAAACCCTAGGGACCCACTATGCAACTTCAATGATTACCAACATTTACCCGTTTGAAGTTGGCTCCCCTTGGATAGTCTCTGAAGTTCCAGTAAATATTTAACCTAGCTGTTTTCTTGAGACCTGTCTGTATGTATGTGACAGATCCTGGCCTTGTTACCTCTGTATCCCAGCAGCCGTGCCAACCAATCTCTCTGCTCCTGCCAGAAATATGATAAAGACAAACACATTCATTCCGCCACCCGAACAAGGGCTCCCAGGAAGGTCCAGATTCCAGGCGTTTGAGCTCCAGGTCTACCCATTCTAGGAACAGAGGCAACTGGGCAAGAGATGCATCGTGACTACAAAAGGAACCGACGTGCCATTGGCTTTACGGCTCTGTCCTGCACACAACAATCGGGATTTCGGAACGCGCACACTCGATGCTGGCAAGCCTTCAGTGATGACCTGCTACACCTGAGGAACACAGTTCAGATGACAGGAGACGGGGGATTGGAAGAAAGCCCAAGGGGCTGAGTCCAGATGCTGTGTGTGGGATGCTGGTACTGCGGGTTTGATGCTGGTACTGCACGCCCCCACGCACCGCTCAGCACAACCCCCAACCAGAGTTGGGTGCAGCCCTCAAACATGGCAGGGTGCAGACCAAAAACAACTACTTTCTTTGAGGCGGGGGCGAGGTGGACTATACCCGTCAGTGCTTGGGGCTTATTCTGCCTCTGTGCTCAGGGTCGCTTCTGGTGGGGCTCGGGGGACCATACGAAGTGACAGGGACAGAATCTGGGCCAACTGATCACCAGGCAAGCTCTGACCCACTATGCTATCTGCTATCCCCCCCTCCGCCCCCCCCCTTTAAAAAATATGAAGACAATAGATAACAGAGGGTTAAGAAACTCCAGCCTCTCTTCAAGGACACGGCCAAGGCAGTGGGTGAGAAAGCACAGAAATGATTAGGAAACAGTAAGTTCTGTGCCTTAACAGAGATGAAACAAACATTCCAGAAGCAAACACTCCTTTCAGAAAAACCCAACTGCAGGATCTGGAAACCAAGCCCGGCCTTTTGTCCTCTGCCATATTTCCTGGTGTCAGGCCACTAACATCCAGTAGAGATCTGGGAATGGGGCAGTCCACAGAAGAGATCTTGGGACGTGGAGTTCTTTTTTTTTGCTTTTGGTTTTTCTTTTTGGGTCACACCCAGCTATGCACAGAGGTTACTCCTGGCTCTGCACACAGGAATTACTCCTGGTGGTGCTCAGGGGGACCTTATGGGATGCAGGGAATTGAGCCCGGGTTGGTCACGTGCAAGGCAAATGCATTACCCGCTGTGCTTTTGCTCCAGCCCCGGGATGTGGTGCTTTAATGGTACATTTTGCTATTCCCTATCCAGTCTTCCTGTGGGAGGGGACGGAGAAGTCCTCCCAAGAGCTGGGGAAACAAAGGGGCTCATTCAAAGCTGGCAGAGGCTGACATTCACAGCGTTCTACCCTGAGGGAAGAGACAGCCAGGCTTCAGAAGCAGATAGGATCATGGGAGCCTGTCAAGGAGACCCAGCGGCCAATGGCAAAGGCATCCCAAGGCCTCTCTCCTTTCTGCACCCCAAAGCACTGATTAGTACCATGATTAGTATGACGAGCTGCCAGGGAAAAGTGGCACTTCCGTGGATAAGCCAAAGAGGCCAGGGGAGTCTGCTCGGAGAACCCTATGTGAAGGAGTGCGGGCTGGTCACTCGCGTGTGCCTTGGTCACACCAGAGAAGAGGAAAGGCTATGGGATGGGTGGGAGAGCTACAGCAGCGGCTTATCAGGCTGGGCTGAGGGACAAGAGGTAGGCAGGAAGGAGAAGATGTATGAGAAAGGACAGGAACACAAAGGGGAAAATCCCAGACTTACAAAGACATCATGAAATTTGCATATAAGTGGATCAACATGGAAACTATCAATGCTAAGTGAAATGAGTCAGAAAGAGGGACAGGGGGCCCAGAGTGATAGCACGGCGGGTAGGGCGTTTGCCTTGCATGCGGCTGACCGGGGTTCGATCCCCGGCATCCCATATGCCCATATGGTCCCCCGAGCACCGCCAGGAGTAATTCCTGAGCACAGAGCCAGGAGTGATCCCTGTGCATCGCCAGGTGTGGCCCAAAAAGCAAAAAAAAAAAAAAGAGAGAGAGGGACAGACACAGAAAGATCGCACTCATTTGTGGAATATAAAGTAACAGAATGGGAGACCAACACCCCAGGATAGTGGAGAGGAGGTTTGCTCCTCGGCTTGGAAGATGGTCTCACATGCTGGGGTGGGGGTGGGGGGGAGATCAGATAGAGAAGGAACCATCAAGTAAAGGGTGTTTAGAGGACCCACTAGGGATGGGAGATGCGTGCCAAAAGTAGACTACAGACCGAACATGATGGCCATTCAATACTTGCGTTGCAGACCACAACACCACAACTGTACCTCATGGTGATTCATTAAAAAATTAAAAATATGGGCTGGAGTATAGTGATAGCACAGCGGGTAGGGTGTTCGCCTTGCACGCAGCCAACCCGGGTTCAACTCCCAGCAACCCATATGGTCCCCCGAGCACCGCCAGGAGTAATTCCTGAGTGCACGAGCCAGGAATAACCCCTGTGCATCACCGGGTGTGACCCAAAAAGCAAAAATAAATAAATAAATAAATAAATAAAAGGACATCATTGATGAAAACAAGAAGATGCCATGAGACCTAGGAATCAGAGACAGGTCCTCACTGGACACTGCTCAGCATTTGAAGAGGCTGGGTCTTGGGTGAGACAGTAGCTAAGAAGGACAGGTCTGGGGCCAGAGAGACAGTCCAATACATAGGTCAACCCGGTTTGATCCCTGGCACTGCATAGATTTATTTCCCTACCCCGTAGCATCGCAAGGAGTGATCCCTGAGCACAGAGCCAGGAGTAAGTCCTGAGCATGGCTGGTGTGTCTCCAGAAATAAAAAAACAAACCCAAAAGGCAGGTCTGCATTGGTACGGAGGCGGCTGGGTAACAGACTCCACCAGAGGAAGGGCTAATAGGTGAAGGTTTCAGGTAACAGGCTGTGGCCAAGAACAGCAGGGACTGAAAGAACACTGAGAGAGGAGGCTGAAAATAGAAGGAGATCATGTGGTAAGCCGCCCCTGGGCTGGAGGGGCTCAGAATACGAAGCCCTGACAGTGAGGGGCTGAGCTGGGTGTGAGGACCTGCGGGGGTCCCAGCAAGACGGGAGGTACCTCAGGGGGAGTTTGAGCAAGAATCCAGGGCAACAGAGGGTGAGATAGAGACTAGGGGCTCGGGCGAAGAAAGGTATTTCAGAGCAGGGAACCCAGTCACCTGCTTTGACCTTTTTGAAAGACAATATGGACATTCCTAAAAAAAAAAAAACAAACTAGAAACTGAGCTTCCATACAATCAGCAATTCCACTCCTGGGAATATACCCTAATGGCCCAAAAGCAAAAACGGAAAAGACATCTGCACTCCTGTGTTCATAGCAGCACTATCCACAATGGTCAAAATCTGGGAACAACCCAAATGCCTACAAACGGAGAGCGGACTGATAAAGAAACTCTGGTGCCCCTACACAATGGGATGGTACTCAACTTTAAGAAAAGATAAAGTCATGCAATTTGCTGCAGTGCAAATGGATCTGGAGAGTATCCTGTTGAGTGAAATCAGCCAGGAGAAGAGACCCAGAAATTTCTCTCTCATATGGAGGATATAAAGAAACTTTATATTAGAAACACAGAGGAGGGCTGGGGGACGGCAAGGAAAATGGGGACATTGGTGAAGAGTGGTGGGCACGGTAAAGGGACCGGTATTGGAACAACATACGCCCGAAACTCAATTGTAAATATCTTTGTAACTCTGTAATTTACGGGGATTCCAGAAAAAAATAATTGAATAGATGAAGAGCCGGGGTTCCAGAGCCAAACACCAGGGGCAGGTTAAGCCATGGGACAGAAAAGGACACAGAAAACTTGGGGATCGGACATGGAGGGAGGGAGGGAGCGAGGGAGGGAATGTCAGCCTCAGAATTCAATTAACAACAAAAACAAAAATCGGGGTCGAAAGGCTGAGGATGATGTGAAAAACGCGGTAAGTTTCAGGGCAAGACAGAAGACAGAACAAGCAGGTTTTGAAAACTGGGTTCAAATCACAGCTGTTTGCTACCTGAGTTTCATTTCCTCCACTTACGACCATACTGAACCAACGAAAAGAAAAAAATAAAGGACGATCAGAGGAAGTCAGTTGAAATAATTCTCTCTTGGGATGGTTGAGAGAGAAGCTTAATCTGTACACTCAAAGCTCGCCAGACAGAAGGCGCCGGGCCATGAGTGGCAACCATCCTTAAGGCACTACAGGGTCAGGAAGGAGAGAAATGAGGCGGCAGAGTGGAGGAGAGGATGGGCTATTAGGAGGCCAGAGGTGGAAAGATCACACAAGGTGTGGGTCCCTGCTGAGTCTCGTCGAGCACTGGGACAGAAGCAGAACCATTCGGAGCCTCTCAACTTCTGTGGAAGCTTAGGGCTCCCCACAGGCTGGGCATGGCACCATTATCTCCCTTTCCCTGAGATGGGTTCAGACAGGCTAAACAGGGTGCCCGAGTACTAGAGCCAAGGGTCACGGCCCTTCCTTCAGGAATGCAGGTCCCGGCACATTTGCACATTCCGGGGCTCAGAAACATTCTACCTGATTCTGCAAAATTAACTTGTGAAGCCTGATGAGGGGACATGGGTATGGACCCTTAAGTTAAGGGTCATGGGAATCAAGGCTAAAGGTCTATGAAGCGAGTGGACCCTGGGCTGGTGACAAGAGTAAACTTCCAGGGCATGGCGCATCCCTGGCTGCAAACAAGCATCATGAACTGAACTTCACAGTCGGTAAGAAGGAAGAGGCCCGGACTGGAGCAAAAGCACAGTGGGTAGGGCATTTGCCTTGCACGCGGCGGACCCGGCTTTGATTCCCAGCATCCCATACGGTCCCAAGCACCGCCAGGGGTAATTCCTGAGTGCAGAGCCAGGAGGAACCCTTGTGCATCGCCGAGTGTGACCCCAAAAAGCAAAAACAAAACAAAAAAAGGAAGTGAGAGGCCCCCTAACCCCACCATACCACAGTGCAGATGAGAAACTATGGTCCAGGGCAACTGACTTCTCCCGGGTCCACCAGGGACAGGGACAGATCTGGGGCCTGAAAGCCCGACACACCGGTCCTAATTCACATTCATCTCTCTAGCCTCCAGGGCACCTGCGTGGTACAGACTGGGCGCTGGGGAGTCATGTGCTGATTGACACTTGGGGGTGGTGGGAGGGAGGGGCTGGAGGTGGAGAGGAACGTCAGTCAGCCAGCCAGGGTGGTTTCGGGATGGATGAAAGGCGCAGATGTAACGGGGGTCACGAGGTTACCGACCAGCGAGCTTAACAAACACTGAAGGTTTTGCAAAATGACCACTGAGCGGCAAACAACTGCAGCGAGGCTGGCCCAGGGAAGCCACCACCAAGTCTGCGGGCGGCAGAGGGGCGGACTGGGGGAGGAGGAGGTGACCGGCGGGGTCACCAGCCAGGAGCAGTGTGGGTCACGTGGATCACCGGCTTAGGGTTTGAGGAAGTCACTGGGTTTGTGGGTCCCCGGGGCAAGCGCCGGGAGTGGGGGGGTGCGGGGGGAAGGAAATTCCCGGCCGGGCCGAGGCCAGGAATAAGAAAACGCGGGTTCCCTCCCCGGTTTTAGGGTTAGTGGGTGGCTATCGAAGTCATGGTAACCAGCTCATAGAATGTATGAAAAAAATTCTTTTTTATATTCATCTTTCACCTAACCTCTCCTCAGGATTT
>JAOXYA010133951.1:0-10230 GCA_028565675.1 Sorex palustris | reverse complement strand
GTGTGTGTGTGTGTGTGTGTGTGTGTGTGTGTGTGTGTGTGTGTGTGTGTGTGTGTGTGTGTCTGTGTGTGTGTGTGATGGGCATGATCTCATTTCATGGGAGGCCATAGAGAGTGGGTAGGAATGGACAGAGAACCGTGGGCTGTTTATTTTCCTTCCGTGGCAGCCCCCTCTATATGCCGCTGTGAACTGGGTAGGTAGTGGGGTGATCATTACCGGGTCGGTATCTATGCTGAACCCTAAAACGAGGAGCAAGAGAGTTGTTGGGAACCAGGGGGAGCATTTCGTGATGGAGCAAAGAGAAGGATGTGACCGCAGATCGCTGAGCACCAGTGAAAGCTGGGTGGGGGGAGGGGAGAGATTCAGTGGTGACCCTATAGAGGGATTATTGGTATCGTCCCCCTTCTTGGTGGCACCCCCCAAAAGTATCAGCTGCAGCATCCTGATTAACTTAATCTTCATAAAAGCCCAGATATGGGGCCAGAGCTAGTACAGCGGGGCGGGTGTTTGCCTTGCTTGCGGTTGACCCGGGTTCAATTCCTAACATCCCATATGGTCCCCTGAGCATTGCCAGGAGTAATTCCTGAGTGCAGAGCTAGGAGGAACCCCTGAGCACTGCCGGGTGTGACCCCAAAAGCAAAAAAAAAAAAGCCCAGAGATCCAGGTATCTGTGCATTGTTGGCATTAATATATAGGCCCCCTCCCCTGTGCCCCCTCCCATTCTGTTCTGGTATCTGGGGCTCAAATACTGTGAAATGACAGAAATCCTTGCTTCTTGCGGGGTGCAGAGATCCCAGGCCTGGTTGGGGGCATGCTCTGGGCCTGAGCTCCCGTCTTTGGGGGGCACATTTAGTGAAAGCAACAGCGGTTTGTCAAGGGGCTACCTGCTCAGGGAGACCGAACCCTCCCCCAGACAGAGGGAGTCCCCCGTTCCCCCGACACGCCCGGGAGTGGGGGACCAAGGTGCATCCAAGTGGTAAGATGTGAGTGGTTTGTTTCCTTTCTACTGGGAGAGAAACACCTTTGGCACAACAAATCTAGAATGTTCCAAAGGAGGAAGAAGGGAAGCAAGGCCATGAGAAATGGGATGTGCTGGCTGAGGGGGGCGGTGGCAGAGGGTGGGCTGGGCAGGCGGGGGGCACCACACAGAGGCGTGGCCTTGAGCAAGACCGAGGGCCTAGGAGCGCAGCTAATCTCAGAACAGACGGGCCCCTGGGCACGGCAGGCTGAGTTTGGCCCCGTCTCCTGCACACAGAATCCCACATGGGTGCCAGAGACCACAAATCTGGGTTTTGGTTGTTTGTAAATTTTATTTATTTAATTTCCTTCCCTTGTGCTTTGCTTTATTTACTATTGCCTTTTTTCTCTTTTTTTGGCCACACCTGGTGGTACTCGGGTTATTCCTGGCTCTGCACTCCAGAAATTTTAAAATTTTTTATTTCACACTTGGCAGGGCTGGAGCGATAGCCCAGCAGGTAGGGCGTTTGCCTTGCACGCCACCGACCAAGCCGACCCATGTTCGATTCCTCTGCCCCTCTCAGAGAGCCTGGCAAGCTACCCGGAGTATCTCGCCCGCACGGCAGAGCCTGGCAAGCTACCCGTGATGTATTCGATATGCCAAACACAGTAACAACAAGTCTCATGATGGAGACGTTACTGGGCCTGCTCGAGCAAAACAACGGGAGGACAGTGACAGTGACACAATTGGTAGTGCTCAGGGTTTACTCCAGGCTCTGTGCTTAGGGCTCACTCTCGGCAGGCTTGGGGGGTGCCAGGGATTGAACCCGGGTCGATCACTGATGGCCAAGACAAGTGTCTTTTTGGCGGCAGCGTCCTGCCAGCACGCCAGCTGGCCTTTCCTGCTACTCTGTGGCCTGAAAGAAAGGGGTCATGGTGTGAGGAGGCTCAAAGGGCTGAGTCACCAGCCGGGGAGCCAGGGCCAGGTGTGGGAATCAAAGGGAGAAGTCACCGATGGCTCATCTGGGTGACCCAGCGCTGAGAAATGCCTCTCGGCAGACACGGGGCAGCTGGGAGGGCCCTGTCCCAGCGCTGTAGGCTTGGGGTGAGGCGGGAAGGGCTGGTTGGCCCGCTTTTGGGGCCAGCCCCGCCCCCACGGGGAGGCCGTGCAGACCTGTTGGTACCTGTGCCAGGGGCATGAGTCACCTGCCCCGCTGCCTGGGAGGTCTGTCTGGGGGGCAGGGCTAGGGCCTCGCCAGCTCTGATCTCTCTGTCATGCGCCCCTTTCGTGCATGCACCCTCAGAGGGCAGTGTCAGGGGTAGCCACTTGCTGGCTGGGGGCATGGGTTTGGGGGTTAATGCATTGGTCTTACATGAGACCCACCTTAGGTCAAGTCCCAGAACTGTCAAGTGTGGCCCAGTGTCTCCGTGCAATGCCCTATCCCCCAAACCCACCTGAACGTTCCAGTGGTGATTCATGGGACAGTGCTTGACTTTCACCTGTGAGGGTCTGGGTTCCATTCCCAGCAGTTTTTGTGTGTGTGTGTGTGTGTGTGTGTGTGTGTGTGTGTATGAAATAGATTTTATTTGGAGTGTTTTTGAAGATGTGGGAGAGAGAGAGACAGAGAAAGACAGAGAGATAGACAGAGACAGAGACAGAGACAGAGAGACAATGAGTGAATAGTGCGCACAAGAGAGAACACAGGCTTCTCCAAGGGCGCAGAGAACCCCTACATATACATACATCCCAGCATTAGACACGAAAGCATGAAAGTCCACATCTCAAGAGGGAAGATGCGGGCGACACATGTGCTCGGGCACCACATGGGTTCGGCCACGTGGGTGCAAGCAGCACATGTGCTCAGGCAGCATATGCCCAGTCCCCAGCACTTTAAGGAAAAAGAGAAACCAGAAGATTTAGGGATGCTGATTCCGGCAGTGGGCATGGTTGGGCAATATTATATTCTTGAAATACTGATAGCTGGAAAGCAAGCTGCCTTATTATTATTATTATTATTATTATTATTATTAGTTTTAGGCGCACGTGTGCACGTGCACACGCATGCGCACACGCACACAGAGTTTTGCTTTTTGGACCATGGCCAGCATTGCTCAGGGCTGACTCCTGGCTCTGCACTCAGGCATCACTCTTGGTGGTGCTCTGGGGGTAGCCTGTGTGATGCCGGGGATCAAACCTGGGTTGGCTGTGTACCAAGCAAGTATCCTCCCCTCCGTATTATTTCTCCAGCCCCACAAATTTTCTGGACATGTTAAAGGACAACCAGACTAGACCTTAAGTGGCCCTTCATGGGTGATTGTGGTTCTCCTGTAACTCCTTGTGGTTCCTCTATAAACACGTGGCCACAGGGAGCGCTTACCAGCCTGTAGTACAAACTTTGCACGTGTGGGCCCTCATTTAATCCCCACCCCAGCCTTGCTGGGAGTGACCCCTGAGCACTGAGCTGGGAGTTCCCCTGATAACTGCCACATGTGGCCCCCAACCCAAACAGCAGCAAGAAAAAGCAACCCCACCATCCCACCTCCCAAAAAATACAGGTACAAAACCTCATGACGTCTGACACCTTTTCGCTCATGGCTGCATTTAATTGGCTGTTGTTCCGTCTCTTGTCCTTTCTCAGAGAGACAGACAGAGACAGGAACACACAGACACACAGACACACACACACAGACACACACACACACACAGAGCTCTCATGTTTTCATAGGGAGCTTCTTGATGAACCCCAAAGTATGTGGTCAGTCCACGGCAGAAGGTCTTGAGAAGGGCGTGAGGTTCCTTGTGGTCGCGTGTGGACATCAAAATCAGATTCTGATGGGTGGGCCCAGACCCTGTTACTCCCAAAGTGATGATGAGGGTGGGGATGATGATGGTGATGGTGAGAAAAACGTTCACTTTTTGTGGGGTAGTCTAGGTCAGAAATGGTGATGGATCGTGTGTGCGTGCGTGCATGCATGTGTGTGTGTGTGTGGTAGGGGTTCTAGCCTCATTGAGACTACGTTAGAGTCTCTCCCCTTCACTGGGGCAGTTCATGCCATCTCTCTGGACCTCCGTTTCTTTATCTGTGAGATGGGTCTGGTCAGATTTCATCTTGGTGTTGGTACAGAAAGGGCAGGGCCTCCCTCAGCCTTTTGGTCTTCACCGAATTAAGGCCCCAGGAAACAGCAGTGACCCACGTGCCTTTAGCCTCTCCAGAAGATGCCACTCGAGCCCCGGGTCACTGCACAGGTTTGTGATGCGATGTCAGGAGTTCTTGAGGGTGCCCGGTCTGCTCAATGCATACTGCGCGCTCTATGAGGACGGGTGTTGTTGAATAGTTCCAGCTGGAACTTGGTGTTTGATCTTTCCCTGTTCTCCCGTGCACAGGGCACCGGTCTCAGAGCTTACCCAGGCTGGGGTTTTGATATGCTTTGAAATGTGGGATTGGCACATGGGGGGAGGGAGGCAGCTGTCCCGAGCAGGTGTGACACCTGGGCCTGTGTGAAAACTCTGGCTGCTGGAAGGTGTGCCTGGCGTTATCTCCCTAATTGCAAAAGATTAAATTGGATGGCGCAGACAATCCCATTTTATCTCTTACGATCAGAGAAAATTGGTCTTTTAGGTGCGCGATAAAGACCGGGGTGATGTGATGGGGAGAAGTGGCATATTTTAGGGCTTGGCTCCTGTGCGCAGATGAAAGTTTTGATTACTTTTGTTGTTTTTTTAGCAGCTGTATTCTGAAAAGTCACGGGTACGTGAGCCAAGAGGTTGGGCGGAAAAAAAATTTTTTTAACCTTTAAAAACAATGGGGAGGGGATACAATAACTGACAGCTTATGAGTCAAGCTATCTGTGATGTATTTGATATGCCTAAAATAGTAACAAGTCTCACAATGGAGACGTTACTGGTGCCCGCTCGAGCAAATCGATGGACAATGGGAGGACAGTGCTACAGTGCTAAAGTATATGTTGGTGACATTCATTAAGACGGTAGTGTTCAACATTATCATCACCCTCAAGTTCCAGAACAGAACTACTGGAACCATGAAGCAGTAACCCTCTGACCTTATCCCAACTCTTTCTGCTTCTGGTAGCTTCTGGTAACCCTAATCTTCTTTCTTTGTCTGTGACTGCCATCTATTCTAAGTGGAATCTGCTCTGTGAATGGATTCTTGTCGTCATTAACTTTTGTGTCCAATTTCATCTCCTCACTGAGAGCATTATCAAGGTCTATCCATTTTGTAGTAGATGATCCTCCTGCTTTATCCTTTTTCACCACTTCGTAGTATTCCGTCATCTGGCAGGACTATGTTTGATATGCACCTTAGTCTGTGTGCAGGTAGATGTCTGTTCTGTGTTCACCCCTTACCTGTTGGAAATCCTGCTGCCACACACGGTCCTGTGTGTTTTGCAGCCCTGCTAGAGACGCATTTATATTCTTGGAACTCTCTGCACCATGAGTCCAGGATTTGACTAGTTCTTGTTTTTAGTGAGGGTAACCACATGACCCTGTGGGCATGTCCTACGTGGCCCCACCTCTCTCTCTCTGCGGCTTCCCCCACCACCTTGCCAAGGCTTCCACTGTAATTTGGGTTAGGAGTTGCTGGCTGCGGGTGAATCACACGGCCTTCAGCCATCCCCTACGCCCTTCATCCCAGGTCTCCGAGCCCTGTATTTGCCCCTGTGAGGTGAAGCCACGGCATTCCTCACAGGCACCCAGTTGTTACGGTTTGCCTATTAGTTTTAGATGGGCTCATTTGATATCATTTTGAATTTATATGCCTTTTGTACTGTGTCGGAGGTCCCCGAATGACATATGCATGCATTGCATTTAATCCTTTTTTTTATAAGGAGGCCATAATTGAGTTGGTGGAATACCCGGCAGATACGATCCAGTAGAACTTCTTTGATCTACTGGGGTGGGGTGGGGGGCACCTCGAGGTGCTCAGGGATTACTCCCAACATATTAATCATGTGGTACTTGGAGGGGGCCATGTAGTACCGGGGATTGAACCCAGACCCCCTTTGCATGCAAAGCACGCACGCTAACACTTTGAACGACCTTCCCAGCTCTTAAAAAAAAAAAGAAAATTCTAGCAAATTACTTAACTCTTATATGTCCTCAGCTGACTGGTTAGTAAAGAAGCTTTTCTGTGGGGGTGAGGGGGTTGGGTTATAACCACCTATGCTCAGGGTTTATTCCTGGCTCTTTCCTGGCTCTGTGCTTAGGGCTCACCCCTGGTGGTGCCGGGCGACCTTATGCATTGCCAGAGAGTGAACTGAGGTTGACTGCACTCAAAGCAAGCACCTTCCCCTCAGTGCTCTCTCTCCTGACCCTAAAGACCCTCTTCTCTGATCTCAAGCAGATGGTCTATGAGTCTTGATGACTTCACCACCACCTTAGCTCAGGGCACATACTGTTTGGAGATGCACTGAATTTCTTCTCTGACATGATCTTTGCATGTTGGGGTTTTGTTTATAGTAGGGAAAATAGCACCAAGGAGTCCAGGGTCCCGGAAATATCTATTCTCCTGGAAGGGAAGGAAGAGAAGAGATCTTAGTGGAGCTGCCTTTTCCTCACACAAGGAGAACATTACCTAGGGGTCTGTCCCTAGTAGTGCTCCGGCCCATCAGGAGTTGGGAACAGCCTTGACTACAGCTGCTCCTACCCCCGATAGCCCAGCACTCAGTGTTCTTCCTTTCCAGGTTTTTTTGGGGGGTGGAGGGGGCACATCTGGTGATCCTCGGGGCTTACTCCTGGCTCAGGCATCACTCCTTGTGTGGCTCAGGGGACCAGTTGTGGTGCCAAGGATGGAAGCTGAGTCGGCTGCGTGCAAGGCCAGCGCCTTACCCAATCTACTATCACCCCAGCCCCTATTCCTCTGCCATGCCAACTTCTCCTTCCCTCAGTCTCTAGTAGGTTTTGGTCTGGAATTTGTGAAATGACCATTAGTGGTGTATTTGAATATGAAATTCAAAGACATTTGTACCCTTAGTCTGTCTGTATTTATGTCTGTCTGTCTCTCTCTCTCTCACTCACACACACATACACACACACACACACACACACACACACTCAGAAGAAAGAAGAATACAGTTATCTTGGTCATCCTCTGAGGCCCATGCATTTAATCCTTTCTTTATTATTATTATTTTGATTTTTGGGTCACACCCAGCGATGCACAGGGGCTACTCCTGGCTCATGCACTCAGGAATTACTCCTGGCGGTGCTCAGGGGACCATTTGGGATGCTGGGAATTGAACCCAGGTCGGCCGCGTGCAAAGCAAGCGCCCTACCCGCTGTGCTATTGCTCCAGCCCCTAAACCTTTATAAGGAGACCGTGATTGCATTGCTGGAATACACAGCATATATGTTCCAGTAGACCTTTTGGATCCACTAGGGCAGGGAGCACCTAGAAGGGGGGATGGTCTCCAAGCACCGAGGCCTGGGAAGGCTGCCTGGGATCCTAAGGCCTGAGAGGGGTTTCCCACCTTCTCCCTCCAGCCCAGCAGGAAGACTGAGCCATTTTCTGCCCTGTTGCCCAGAGAGCCGGAGTACTGTGATCACAAGCACCCAGCTCACCCCGAACACAGCAGAGTTGGCGATGGAGGCATGGCAGGTGGGAAGTGGGTCTCTATGTGCTCGGTACACCTGGCAGCTCCAGGAGCAATCCTGGGCATGTGCCAGTGCCAAGCTGGGGGACCTTCTCCATCGCGATCCATGCCACCGCCCACAACTGCAGGCAAAGCAGGGGCTAGTTCTAAGCACTCACCCGGTTACCAGTAGAGTGTAAACCTGAAATTGCGCGTGTTTTTTTTTTTTTTTTTTGTATTTCTGGTGGTGGCTCAACTCTTGGCTCTGCACTCAGGAATCACTCCCAGTGGGTCACAAGACCCTCAGAGGTGCCAGGGATCTCACCTTTGACTTGCACACAGTGAACTCACTTTCACTGTGTACAAATCAAGAGCTTTACTCACTGTACTATCGCCCCCGCCTCGCATTTTTTTTTAAATCTCAGTTTGTAGATTCTCCCATTTTTTTTTAAATCTCAGTTTGTAGATTCTCCCATGACTTATGAGACCTCCCCAAGGGGTACCACCACCACTCCACAATTGTGGTTTTTCTAGTGGGTTCTCCTGGGGATTCTAAAGCTGAGTCTACATCCCATGGAGCACCGGAACTGCATTGGACCCCCTTGCTGATATCAGCGCTGACTTTGCCCTCCCTTCCCACGGACCTTCTCTAAGGCCAGGATGGGTGAGGATTATATGTGTGTGTGTGTGGGGGGGGTGTCACAGCACCCACCCGAGGTGCACCCTCTGTCTTTGCCATCTGGGGCTGCGGAGGGGGCGGAAGGATGGGGCACTGAACTGCCAATTGGAGTTTTCTGATCTTTCTCCTGCTTGTTATTGGACCAGCATCTCACTCATGGTGCCAGTGATAATTCGGGTTGTTTATTGCCACCGAGCCAAGAGGCTTCTGAGAGATCCCACACCAGAGAAAGGCCAGCTGCCGTCCTCCCCACACACACGTGGGCCTCTTGTGCAAGGCGCAGGGGCCGCGGGCATGGCCAACCTCCCTGTGTGTAGGCACACGACAACCGACCCCCTTCTGCTCCATGGCTCTCCTGGGGTGGGGGGGATCTGCGTACTTCCCAGCTCTGCCTTCATTGTCCCCATTATTCTTTGTACTTGCTCCTTTACTCCGGCCCTTTTGCCAAAGCTGGCTTCAGATCTCCGTGAGCCACCCGTGAACGCTCGCAACTCTTTGATTTGGGCATGACAGAAACGCGGTGTTCTGGAGGGAAATGTCATCGGGCCAAAGAGAGTAAGAGAGTTTCAAGATCGGGGAAGCATCGGCAGTAAGGATGTTTCCTTAACAGCCCCAGTGCTTGGGAACTGGAGCTGTCCGTGAAATGTCACTGTCACTATCCTCCCGTTGTTCATGGATTTGCTCGAGCGGGCCCAGTAACATTGTGAGTCTTGTTACTGTGTTTGGCATATCGAATACTTCACGGGTAGCTTGCCAGGCTTTGCCGCGCTGGTGGGATACTCTCGGTAGCTTGCCGGACTCTCCGTGAGGGGTGGAGGAATCGAACCTGGGTCGGCCAGGTTGGCCGCATGCAAGGCAAACACCCTACCCACTGTGCTATCGCAAATGTATCTAGAATAAAATCAGGTTTTCAGTGGGAGCTGGATTCCTCCCCTACCCCCGGAGAAACATGCAAACAAATCAACCCTCACAGCAAAGATTGGGCCTGAGAGATAGTATAGCAGGCACATGCTTGCCTTGCATGCAGCCAACCTAAATTCCATCCCCAGCACCGCTTATGGTCTCCCAGCCCTGCCAGGAGTGATCCTCGAGCCGAGAGACAAGAGTAAGCCCTGAGCACTATTGGGTGTTGCTCCTCCAGAAATGGTGAGGACTGGGGATATCTCCCCAGCTCAATTAAAGAACTTTATCACGTAGAAGTTGTGGTTTCATTCCTCCGCCCCACATGACGCCTAAAACAGAAGGGCGCAGAAAAGACCAGATGACCTTGTGGAAAATGACAATAACCAGGGACCCGCAGTAATTGGCAGAGCAAGCTCGGGAGCGGGGGAAATGAGTCTGCATTGGATCATCATCGAGCAGCGGAGGAAGTGGAAGTCCGCGGAGGGAGGGCACCTGCTACCAGCTCTGTCATGGTGTGACCTGGATGGGTGGCTTCAAGGCCGTGGGAGAATCTGCAGCCTTCTTTCTGCACTAGACATTCTCCACGAGTGGCGCCTCCTCTTCACAGAGCTGTGTGAAGCGTCTCTGAGGCTGGCCGAGGCACGGGTTATGGGTCTGGGTGGTTGGTTGGGGCCCGTATCCAGAGGTGCCCGGTGGCTGTTGCAGTGCTGGGGGGTGAGCAGAATATATGGTATCTAGAAGTCGAATTGGGATTTCAGGCTGAAGGTGCAAGGTTTCATTTCACTGTAAAAAACATGATGGCCAGGGGCTGGAGCGATTGTACAGTGGGTAGGATGTTTGCCTTGCATGCAGCCGACCTAGGTTCGATTCCCAGCATCCCATATGGTCCCCTGAGCAACACCAGGAGTAGTTCCTGAGTCAGAGCCAGGAGTAACCCCTGAGCATCACTGGGTGTGACCCCAAAAGAAAAACAAAACAAAACCATGATGGTGACTTACTACCTGTATTGCAAACCATAATACCGAGAGAGAGAGAGAGAGAGAGAGAGAGAGAGAGAGAGAGAGAGAGAGAGAGAGAGAGAGAGAAAAAGGGAGTGTGCG
>JAOXYA010133941.1:0-10231 GCA_028565675.1 Sorex palustris | reverse complement strand
CTGTCTTATAACTTGCTTTTTTCACATAATTGATCACAAACGTAAATATACCAGTAAGTATAAATGTGGCATTACTTAATCATTGCATAATTTACTATTACTCCATACTATTTAAGCAATAAATTGTTAGATGTTCTATTTTACCCCCTTTTTTCACTATTTAAATATTCTTCATTTTATATCATTGTTACATTTTTCTAGGCATTTTCTTTATAATTATGGACACTTGTGAGTTCATGTCTAAACTAGAGGAGAAATTGCTAGACCCAGCAGTTTGCATGTCTTAATGGCTTTGATACATATTGCCAAAATTCCATCCCTTAAAGTTTCTAAATTTATCTGTAATTTACTACTTGGCCCATTTCTCTTCATCTTTGCTAATAATAGTAGGGATAGTCGGACCTTTAAGGACTAAGATCTCTAGCTTCTGATAAATGCATGCGTTTTGTTCCACATTCTAAACTGCTGACTAAAGCTGCATGATTAAGCCCAAGCACTGCAGAGGAGCATGCAGCCCGAGAGGGAGGAGCTTCTTCATGCTCTCCACGGGATGCTTGCTTCTAATTTCAGCTGGATACAATCCCGAGTATTAATTCTAGCAATTACGGAAGTTAAATGCCTTCCACGTACATCTAGAAATTGCAGATAAGCAATTCTTAATGCCCTATGCATCAGAGACTTGTGGATTGGGAAGGACAGGAATTCATTTGGTTTCTCAGAAATCAATTTCTAAATACCTAGTAGTAAATTGTTACTGGTTTTTCCTTCAGTTTCTTGTTTGTTTTTTTTTTTTTAGGCAAACCTTTAGATGTTAAAATTTAGCATCCTTTTATTTTAAAAATGCAATGAAGTTGCTTTTTTGCTGTTAATTCCCTCTTTTCTTGTTGCAGGCTATACGAGTAACTCACGAGACAAGTGCCCACGAAGGTCAAACTGAGGTATTTTACAATTTTCAGAATTTTTCTTGCCACCTTAAATGTTATTACCCTGTTATTGTTGGCTTGTCATTGTAGAAAGTAACAGTGAACTCTTGTTGGAGCTGTCTTCTCAAGCAAAAGTATTAATAGGGGCAACATAACAGGAGACTATTTTTAACAGCTTGTTAGCATGTTGTTAATAACCTGTTCATGTACTGCTTGCTGTCTGCTGTTTCGGTTTGTGTAATGTGGACACATTGCACCTTGTGTGACCGAGGCGCCTGCATCTTCCATCTGAGATGGCTTTCTTTGACAAGTTGGTGGCGAATCGCTCCCACACTACACTGCTGGTGGACAGCCCTGATGATTGTCAGGAGAACCATGCCCAGCTTCTAGAACACCCTGCTGCTTGCTGTTTCCTGAATGAGTCCTTCCAGGGCAGCCTGGTCGCCACTATCTGCTTCCGAGCTCGTCTTCAGCTGGGATGTCTTTTTCTTTCCTGCTCTTTTGCACGCTGCCCCCCGTCCAGTCTTCCCCCTAGGTTTCCCTTATCCTCTCCATTTCTTTTTGTCTTCCTTTCTTTCTGTCTTTTTTTTTTCCCGTTCATCTCTCCTACTCTCACTCCTGAGGGAATTTTATGAAAAAATATTGAAGCAAAGACTAGAATTTCATGAAAGTTTATTTGGAATCTTATTCACACATTTAAATCCCAACCCCAGAGAATTACAGATTTTTATCTTATTGTGGAATTAAAATCATGCTTCATGGACAAAGATGGCAGTGCTTTAATACTTTTTCTTTGATGTTATGGTGGGGATTGAACCCAGGTCTCATGTCTGCAAGCCGTGCATGTTACCAATAAGCCACATCCCTGGCCTCAAAAAAAAAAAATTTTTTTTTAATGGTGGAAGTGGGTATTAAACCAGGGCTCCACACATTCTACACAGTTTCTGTTACTTGAGTGTTACCCTATATGTTTTTAAAATACTTGAAAAGATTTTTTTTATTTAAAGATACTGATCTTAAGTCAGGAGCTATAGTATAGCTGGTAAGGCTTTTGCCTTGCATGCAGCCAACTTGTGTTCAATCCTTGGCATCCCCCTGAGCACCTCTAGGAGTGATTCCTGCGTGCAGAGCCAGGAGTAATCCTTGACCATTTCTGGGTGTGGCCCCAAAATTTTAAAAAAAGATACTGATCTTAAATATTCCTACTATCTTCAAAAAGTTTTTCCAGGAGAAAACAGTTTGATAGTATAACTGGTTTTTCTTTCGCTGAGCTGGATGGCTCTAAATGTTTATTTAGGAATCTGAACACTCATTGTCCCTGTAATTATCTCATACCTTTATATTTGCTCTTAGATGTCTGGTTTTAAAAGGTTTTGCTGATACTTCTCTTTTGACTGAAGTTCACACACAAAACACGTATAAGTCATGTAATAGTTCATATACCATCAGATTGGTGATGAATGAAATGCTATTATTTTGGTTCATATGATCTTGACCATATTAATCTTACCTATGCTTTCCCTTTTTTTTGTTTTAAATTTATAATGTTAAAATAAGTGATGGCAATGACATGATGTTTTTGTAAATATGGAAAGTAGTATAGATGATCACATTTCTTTTTCAGTTCTTAAGGAACTAAATGAAGTAAATTCATTTTTCTCCCCATTAGGTATCACCTGAATAATTGCCAGTGTTTTGGAATACACTGTTCTTGTTTGAACTTACATCTTAAACTTTTTCTTTCCTTTAATTTTATTTTTTTGTTTGTTTTTTTGGGCCATATCCAGTAGTGCTCAGGACTTACTCCTGGCCCTGCATTTAGGAATTATTCCTGGTGGTGCTCAGGGGAACATATAGGATGCTAGGGATTTAACACGGTCAGCTCCATGCAAGCCAAGTGCCTTACCTGCCATACTGTCTCTCTGGCCCTTCCTCTATTTCTTATAACAGGTCCACGATACCTTTCCCCCAGTATCACTGATCTAATACAAATCTGTTTCACCTGCCTGGAAGATAAGTTTCTGATACAAATTCTTAGTCCTTGTTTGTGTTCTCATTAATTTCCATGCAGTTCTGTTGGGTTCCCCTTCCTGAAAAAGACTGAACAATTTGGGGATTCAGTATTTCTAGTGAGTGCAGAGTAAATCTGAGGTGACATGGAGGTGGAGTTTAGGATGTACTAGGTCGCTACAGTCTTGAGCAAATTTTCTTCTGGTCGTCTCTGACTTTGTGTTGCTCTCTTTTGCCTCTTGCAGTTTTCCAGTTTCTTATAAAAAACACTACTTCTCTCCATCTCTGCTTTTGTTAAAAAATACTACTTATTGTATTACAAGATTTGAAATGATCACCTTCACTCTCTAGCCATCCATTCCTGCATGGAGTCTTACGTGTATGATGCGTATTTTTATTTTAGCTGTTTAGTTCCCACACCAGGTACTGTTTTAGTAATGGCCTCATTTCAGTCTTATCCACGTCCAGGAGTTTGACAGTCTTTGATGCGTTATTATCCCTGCTGCTTTCTCTTTTTCTAGCCCACTGACTTGTGTTGGTTACTGCAAAATGTGTGTTTTTTTTTATTTGCTTAAGATGCTTTTTACATTTTATTTATTTATTCTTTATGGGAGGTCTCTCAAGTAGAGCTCAAACACACTGTGGGCTGCTCCAGGGCATGCTTAGCCGGTGGGATTAATGGTTCTTTAGTGGTCTGGTACAGAAGCTCAGCAGTGCAGGGCTCCTACGACCCAGTGATGCTGGAGACCTTCGGGGCCACAGCTAGAGTTACTCGGGAGGCCTTTGGGACTGGGGGGTGGGTATCAAACTTGGGGCCTTTGCCTATGCAGCGTATAGGAGTGTACACTCCAGTTTTATGAGCTCTCCCCAGACGCCTGTTTCTCCATATTGTAACAGCTCTGAAATGAGGTGATACTTTAAAGTTGATTCATTTGGTGTTGATTCCTCAGTGGTCCGTAACAACAGCTAACAAATGGTGCCTTCAGTTAGGTGAATGCAGCCGTCTGTTTCTTCTCACCATGACTCTTAGACTGATGGTTGGTGTCTCTTTTGTGTAGGGCATTCCAAAGTATCCAGCACCATTCCTTGCCTACAGATATGACATCCATTTGTTGATATATGAGAAGTAGGTTAGAGTTGTCTTTAGTGGCCTATTATCTATAGAAAAAAAATGGCTAAGGAGCAGAGGATAACATGGGGGTAAGTCCCAGCCTTGCATTCAACCACCTGCATTGCTTAGAGTATCCTGAGCTCCCCAGGTTGGACAGCTGATGTCCGAGTGTGATGAGGAGTTGTATAGTCAGGAGTAAACCCTGAGCACTGCTGGGTATGGCCCTAAAAACCAAAAGAAAAGATTAAAAAAAGAGAGAAAGAAAGCTGAAATGGTTAAATCTCTCTCTCTCTCTCTCTCTCTCTCTCGTAAAACTTGGCAATTAGTTGTTGCTAAGGGGTAGTATTTTCTTTTTGGTAACAGCTCAATTCTTGGTTGTGTGGAACTGTTTCGTGCATTCCAGGGTAGAATAAATGAAGAATGTTATATTCTAGTCACTGTATGTTAGTGACTCCCAGTTAGTCATGGGGCTCAGAGACCCATACCACATGTTCCCAAATCTCACATCCTTTAGGTTCAGAAACCTCCCCCAGACACGGGTCAGACCCCAGGTTTGATTACAGCAAGGCAAAGACAAACAAAAACCAAATGGAAAGCAAAAGAAATCAAGAACCTAACCATAAGGCACTGCTTTAGTAATGGCCTCCTTTCATGTCCATTTCAATGGCCTTATCCATGTCTAGGGGCACGACAGTCTTTGGTGCCTTATTATCCCCGTGGCTTTCTCTTTTCTAGCCCACCAATTTATGCTGGTTTCCCGTTTGTATTTGTTTGGGCTGCCATAATAAGATAACCACAGGCAGGGTTCCTTACAAGAAATTTCTCAGTGTCTGGAGACTTGGCGTTTGGTTGGTGTCTGGTGAGACCACGCGTTGTGACTCTGGATGGCTCTCTTCCCACTCGCTTCTTGGTGTGGTCTGTCCACACGTAGAGAGACAGGCACACTGAGAGACAGAAACTTCGCCTCCTGCGCTTGTGCCTGGGAGCTGGGGAAACGATGCTCCAGGCCTCCTTCGGCGTCTCTCAGCCAGGCTCTCTGTGCGGACAGGGCCCCTTGCTAGGTTGTTGTTTCGGACTGGGACCCCGGGTGGTGTTTACTCAGAATCTTGTCAGCCCCCTTGTTCCTGTCTTGAGTGTTTTCTCCCGGAGGGATCCAGGCTTTGGATTTGAATGGCTTCCCTCTTATGCTGGGGAGCCGCATGGTGCTCCTAAGTGTGGGCCATGTGGCCTTTGATGTCTTGAGGCGAGGGCTACGGGAGGGAGGGAGAAAGGAGATCGAAGAGTTTCTGGGGTCTGTTTCTCCTTGGAGGGCAGCAGCCCTGCCTGCTCAGTCTGTCCACCACACCTTCTTCTCACCCGGTTCCTTCCTTGGAGATCCTCTTTCCGAAATGAAGGCACATCAGTTTTTTGGTTTTGGTTCTGGTTTTGGTGATGCTAGGTAGTTTTTAATGGAATGACGTTTGGTTAGAAAGGAGAGAGAGAGAGAGAGAGAGAGAGAGAGAGAGAGAGAGAGAGAGAGAGAGAGAGAGAGAGAGAAAAGAGTTTGAGGGAGAGCATTGGCCTGAAGTGCAAGCCCACGTTGGTGGCAAAGGGCCTCAGCAGTGTGACTAGGGTGGTCAGGTTCAGTTTGGAAGACACCTTTATGTTGTCTTAGAATCCAGAACTTGGGGACTCCTGGTGACTCCTCATCCAGAAGTCACTTGTGAAAGTAATTTTTCTGAATCTCTTTTTGTGTGTGTGTGTGTGTGTGTGTGTGTGTGTGTTTCAGTTGAATTCCCATGAGTTACAGTGTAGTACATGATCGTTTCATGTGAACAGATTTCCAACAACAGTCCCATCACCAGTGACCAGTGTCCCCTTCTACCATTGTCCCCCCCATTTCCCTCCCATCCCTCAGCCTGACTTCCTAGTTTATAGTTACTGAGAACTGTTGTGCATGTCACTCTGCGTCCTTCTAGCACCAGAGTGACCACTTCCCTCTGTCATTGTCGTCATGGCACAGGATCTTTTAGTGTTGTTGTTACACCTCCTTGAATTTGTTATAAAATCCTGTTTCTATCCTGAAATTTTTTTTGTCTTTATATATTTAGCTATGTTTTTATTGGTTTTGGGGCCACACCCGTTTGTGCTCAGACTTCCTCCTGGCTGTGTGCTGGTGGTTTGGTGGTATGGTCTGGGGACCATATTTGGTGCCGGGGTTTGAACCTGGATTGGCTGCATCCAAGTGCCTTGCCCACTATACCCATATGTGTGGCCCTTGTCTTTCTATTTACAAAAAGGAAGAGGTGGGCGAGTGATCGTACAGTGGGTAGGGGGTTTGCCTTGCACATGGCCCACTTGAGTTGGATTCCCAGTGTCCCATAGGGTTCCCGAACCCAGCAGGAGTAATTCTTGAATGCAGAGCCAGGAGTAAGTCTATAGCACCGTCATATGTAGCCCGCAAGACACAAGAAAAACAGCAAGAAAAGATTTTATTAGATACGCGCTGACTTAACAATATTGGGTTTTGTTTTTTTGTTTGTTTTAAGTAAAACAGATTTTTTTTTTATTGAATCACCGTGAGATACAGTTACAAAGCTTTCATGTTTGAGTTTCAGTCATACAGTGATCGAACACCCATCCCTCCACCAGTGCACATTTGCTACCACCAGTGTCCCCAGTATCCCTCCCCCATCCCAACACTCCCCCTGCCTCTATGGCAGACAATTTCCCCCATACTCTCTCTCTACTTTTGGGTATTATGGTTTGCAATACAGATACTGTGAGTCTAACATGTTTGGTCCTTTTCTCAGCACACATCTCCCATCCTGACTGATCCGTCCAACCATCATTGATGTAGTGATCCCTCCTCTATTCCAGCTGCCTTCTCCCCCAGTTCATGAGGCAGGCTTCCAACTCTGGAGCAATATTCCTCTTTTCTACTATCCTTGGGTGTCAGCTAAAACAGATTTTATTCAGAGGTTTTTAGGAAGGTAAAAGAGGAAGAAAACGTGAGCTAGAGTGACACGCTCAAGAGTGAACATGGGCTTCAAAGGCCCCTACGCACCCTCCAGCATTAGACATGGAAGCATGAGAGTCCACGTCTCAAAGGGGGAGATGCGGGCGCCACATGTGCTCGGGCAGTGTATGTGCCAGTGGTATTGTCAATGATTCCTGAGTGCAGAGCCAGGAGTAAGCCCTGAACATCGCTGATAGGATTTTGTGTGGGCGACATCCCAACCTCAGAGTGGTGCGGAATCCACTTTCCTCCACTATGTCACGGGCCCCTCCGTCCACTCCCAGACTGGGAAGGCTGAGCTCTGTAGACCAGTTTTAGATTCCATTGCCTTTGTCAATTTTTATTCTCTTGTAAATTTCTTTTTTGTTTATGCTGTTTATTTACTAGCCCATTAGTCTCACAAAAATCTCACTTGTTCTTTGTCACGTTTTCTTTAAGTCCTCAAGACAGCATTTAGCTTCTGTTGGCTTTTAAGAGGAGTTCCCCAGGATAAAGATGAGGCACTCAGGATTGAGGTTTGCGTACTGACTTCCTCTGCCTAGCCTTTCAGGCAAGGCATCTGCTGTATGGGATTACTGTGGAAGCTAATGAGGCAATCACATAAGAATAGTACCTTGCTTTTAGTGGGCCTTGAATAAATATAAGGTGACAATTTTGTTTTACTGGACATTCAGAAAATTGAGCGTGATTGGCAGTAGGGCTTGGACTGTGCTCGGATAGATGCGGCAGCAGAACTTGAATAGATGGTGGGAACCACCAAAGATAGTGTGTTTAGGGCCAGAGCAATAGAACAGCTGACCCCGGGTTAATCCCTGGCATCACATATGGTCCCCCCGAGCACCTCCAGGAGTGATTCCTGAGTGCAGAGCCAGGTATAAGCCCTGAGCATCGCTGATTAGAAGTTGGAGATGGTGTCTACTGCTCTGGGGAGATAACGGCATAGTGGTTAGATAGAATCTTGAAAATTCCATGGCAGGGGGATGATACTGGGCCAGTAACTCCTTGGGGCAGGTAGGTGTTGTTGGAAGAGTGGGTAGAGGGAGAATCTAGCAACTGTGCCCAGCAAGGCAGTCTTCTCTGACCGCGCTGTGCTTCCCTGGAACACATTCTGGGAACAAAGCAGGCTTCAGTTCTGGCAGAGATTTGTACATCAAGGCACCAGGACACACATAAGGTGGGCCTTGGCTTGCTCCTGTGTTATCCTACATCTCACTGTAACTGTCAGACCATCTGACTAACCCAGAGGTGTGGACTGGAGCCTCATCGCACTCGTTTCCTAATCATACTGAAAATTATTGCTTGCATTTTTTTTTTTTTACTTAAGATTGGAAAGCTAAGAGAACAGCAGTGGGGTATGAGAAAATCTTTTTTTGTTTTGTTTTGTTTGGGGGCCACCCATGGTAGTGCTCAGGGTTTGCTTCTGGCTCCGCACTTGGGGGATCCCTTCTGGCAGGGGTTGAGGGTGCTAGGGATCAATCCTAGGTCTGCCTCGTACAAAGCAAGTGTACTATCTCTGCCCTGGGCTGTGAGGAAATGAAATGAAATGCATCTTTCAATTATGAGCAAATATCAGTGATACAAGAAAGGCAGCAATCTGCAAGTCAAATGTGAAGGCAAGGGAAAAAAAATCCCTTGGGGCATTTGTTTGCTTCCCAAATAGAATTTCACTTTGTGCATGTTTTCTACAAAAGCAATTTCAGAAGCTTGCCTCTATTAATCTTGGACTCAACCCAGTTAACCCAGATGAGTGTAAATCTCCTGGTGTTTTTTTTGTTTGTTTATTTGACTCTTTGTAAATGGGATACATTTATCAGACTGCTTAGGAAGGACCTTCTACAAATTTATAGTATCAATACAAATTCCAGACTGGGACTAGACAGAGCTCAAAGGGCTGAGGCACATGCTTTTTTGCATGTGAAGCCTGGGTTTGATTTCTGGCACTGTTGTTTGCCCCCGCATCACCAGGAGCAAGACCCCCAACCCCCCAACCCCCAACTCTCCTGCTTCAAGCCAAGAGTGGCCCCTGAGTACAGTAGGGTGCGACTCATAAAATAATATAAAAACAAGTGGAAAACAAAACTGGCTCAGCTCTTTGGTTAATTTTCATTTAAAAAATTTTTAAATTGAATCACCACGAAATAGCACATTATAAAACTGTTCATGGTTGGGTTTCAGTCATACAACACCTATCCCTCTACCAGCGTACATTTCCTAACACCAGTGTCCCAGTTTTATTCCTATCATCCCCCCTCCAGCACCTGCGCCCCCTCCGCCGCCTCATTGTGGGCATTCTGGTTTGCAATACGGATAGTGAGAGGTCATCATGTGTATCCCCTTTACCTACTTTCAATACTCAGTTCTTGTCCAGTGTGATCATTTTGAGCTATTCTTGTCATTCTGGTCCCTTCTCTATCTTACTTACCCTCTGGCCCCTACACACTTGTGGTAGACTCTAACCATGGCCTGTGGTAGATTCTCAGTCCTGGGTCCTGTTTTCCTTGGCCTTGGACATGAGTCTCATGCTGTAGTTTATTTTTTAACAGGGCTTCCCTCCATATACTCCAGGCCCCAAGGGCCTCTCTGCACAGTGCTCTGTCTGCTGGTGCTGGCAGGAAGGTTGTACGTCAGGGCTGCAGCCAGTGGGACTGGGGGCGGGGGTGGAGCTTGCGGTGCTGGGGAGCAAACTCAGATGTTCCTGCTGGGCATGTGCTTGTCACTTTCTTGTAGCTCCCCAGTGGGTTCCTTATTTGTGTTTAAATAAGATGCCAGCATGGAAAATCTTGCAAAACTCTTCTAGTCGTTATGTTCCTCTGTTTAAATCCTAGTTCATTTTTTATAACAGGATCAAAGTGTAATGTGGGATTTAAAAAAAGAGAACTTCGCAGTATTTTTTCTTAGAAGCTCAACATTTTATCAGCAGCATTTTCCTCTTGTATTAGATGCTCTTCGTAAATCTTCACGATTGTATACTATCTTGGTGAGCTGTAATTTTCCCTTCCAATTTTCCTTAGCTTTTCATGTCTATTTTTGGTTCCCCCCACACACATTTTATATATATATATATAGCCGGCTGCGATAGCACAGCGGTAGGGCGTTTGCCCTGCACGCAGCGAACATGGCCGACCCGAGTTCGATTCCTCCGCCCCTCTCGGAGAGCCCGGCAAGCTACCGAGAGTATTCGATATGCCA